>CM055269.1:119374916-119402193 GCA_029237695.1 Conchocele bisecta
TGCACCTTGTGACTAATGGCACTGTTTAGAATATGCGAACTGTACATTCATACTCATTAATCATGTACTGAAAACATGTTGTATAGTTATATACATACACAATGCCGCTCCAGATAAGGAATTAGTAACTGAGTATTTTCATTCCATCTTTTCTGAAGCAATGGGTATTTCGAAATTTTAATTGGGTAAAATAAAATCACACTACTGTTTACACATCAACAGACAGCAATTATTGAACAATTTGCTTCGAAATGAAATCATGTCTTGGTATTTCATTAGAATTGTCTCCTAGGAGACAATTCTAATGAAATATCAAGATGTGTTTTCATGGAAAATAATAAAAATATGCTATATTTGTGGTCTGTTTATTGTTTCTGTAGCATGATAAATGAACCACAAAATTGTAATTGCTTTTGATACTAGCTACTTCTGATTTCAATTGGGTTTTTTGCAATTTTAATTGGGTATTTACGCAAATACGCAGCTTATCTGGAGCGCTGAAAATGTATAGTGTTTCTCTTGGTTTGCCTGCAAGTATATATACTGTGGTATAGATCAACCAAATGCAACATTTTATTTCGTAAAATGTCAGTGCTTCTTTTATGCCACTCTATATATAGAGAATAGTAGGTAGTGCCGTGAATGGAAAAAAATATCTGGCAAGGCTCAGGAAACGGGATGGGCGAGGCTCTGCCGAGCACATCCCGTTTCCGTGCCGCGCCAAATATTTTTTTCCCATTCACGGCACTAACCTACTATTCTATGTATCCCGTCAACAGCTACAAATGGCTGTAAAATGCAAAAATTGTATTGACTGGATATTAAAAATGTTTCACGGCACCGTGTTTCACGGCACATACGCACTGTGTTCACGGGATAAATTATCATATACCACATTAAACAGGGGGAGATAATTTGATACTTAATTTCCATTATTACCGTTCTGTAAATTGTGAGAAACGAAAAACTTTTGGTTGAAATGGTAGTACTATAACATATAGTAATAGTTTAAATTAAATTATTAACCATCGGCTGCAGAAAAAATAGCCTTCGTATGTTCAGTGTTATAAACCCAATGTATTTACGGAGACGTTCTTAGCAACACGGCACAAGTCTACAATTAAATTATCTTTGATTGTTACCCAACTCCCTATATAAGTTTATATTCCATAGTTTGGACTAATTTCATGGGCTTTGACGCGCCTGGGCAATAGTAACAAGAATTCCGCCAAGGAAGCGGTATCGCGCCTGCCGAGGCATTTGACCGTGAACATTACAAGTAAATAAATGACCTTGACCTTGAGAATTTGGATGTGGGGGGTCATTTCTGTTACAAAACCGGTGAACATTAAAAGTAAATAAATGAGCTTGACCTTGAGAATTTGGATGTGGGGGTGTGCGTAATGAAGCTTCATCCCTAGACAAAGATTGATGTTAACTATTATCAACGTCTGGCAAGGTGTTAAAGAGATATTCTGAAAAACAATAACTTTAACGCATTTCTGTTACAAAATCGGTGAACATTACAAGTAAATAAATGACCTGGACCTTCAGAATTTGGATGTGGCGGTGTGCGTAATGAAGCACCACCTAAACAGTATTACAGGTTGAGTAATAAAACAGTTTGTTCATGGTAATTCGTGGAACAGACAACTCATATCGTCCCTCGGTGCTGTGGACGATCCGAGGCACTATTGCCCTCGGCGTTCCTCGGTGTTGTGGGTCGTCCACAGCATCTCGGGGCAACAGTTACGACTGTTCCCCGAATGACCATAAACTAGCTGTATACTGTACTAGTTTCCTGCGCATAACTGACATTCAATGCCTTTAACATAAACACACGAGTATAGCTTTATGCATCGTCAGGCCTGCATTATGCTACACCAGGTGAGATATTTGTAAAATACGAAATATTGCATCATCACCGGGAGTGTTGCCAACAGTGAATGAATGAATTTCACACACTTTACAATTCACCGTTTGTAATGTGCGATGCGGCGCTCGAACAGCGCTTAATTTCGAGCAAACTGATAAATATGACTAGTGCGGCGGGAAAAATATACAAGACTGGAGGAACGCACGTTTATATAAGTAATTAAATTAAACACACATGCACTCAGCCATACTTCCTCATACAACTTATATTGATGGGTATACACTACAGGAACGTCAGTCACATTGGTTTGGTTAAATACTATATCTGGTATATATTTGCTTACGAAAACGCAAGTGTCTTCTTGGTATCATAGCAACATGAGCTACAAGCTGACTCAGTAATCAGGGACCACGCCCTCCATCTCGGTTTCATATACTAAAGTCATAATGCATGCGCGCACGAGATTAACTAGACTGACTGATGATACAATAAGCTCGAGTATACCAGACACAGTCTGTGGGATATCACATGTCTATCGTTTTGTTTGTGTTTAATGCCGGCGCCCATGTGTTGTGGGGGTAAATATTATATTTAAATCAATATATATATCTTCCTTTTAATGATGACCATGTTCCAGCCGTTAACATTACGAGACAGACGACACCAACGTTCAGGGATTCCGCTGGGGAAAATAAAAAAATCGCCACTTCAAAAAAATAAAACAATTGGCGATACAAAATTACAATTTTCGAAAAAAATAAATTGATAAATTAAATAAATTGTAATTTGTTATCGCCAATTGTAATTTGTTATCGCCAATTGTTTATTTTTATCGCCAATTGCGAAAGTGGCGATCGCCAGCGAAATCCCTGAACGTTAGCACCATTGCTTCCGTAGTTATTCTGAACATTCATAGGCAAAATTTCGTTTATCCGATATTTCCCTACAACATGTTCCGACTAACGACATAAGTAACTGCTAAATCTGGTATTGTCGTGCTGGTAGCCTGGAACATGGTCATCATTAAAAAGAAGTAACCACAGTCGTATGATGAACAATCGCACAACCAAACGATACAACGCTCGTCTGAACTTTGATCACCGAACTGATCAGCAATAAACAGCACACGGACAGTGAATGAAAACAGAGACCAATTGTGTGTTGGGACAATGACTCAAATGTAAAGGTTAAGCAATATCTAAGAGAATAACATTGCTACTAAGTAGTTCAAGCAGAACAATATGTCAACGACACGGATGATCGGATGGTGTATGGGTGGGTTGTGGTGAGCGATGCAAAACAAAAGAAGTTATGTCTATGTTTCGTGAACATTGACCGATTCAATGGAATGTTGAGAAAATTACTCAAATGGAAACACGTTAACCAATATTTAAGAACATAAAACTGATAAGTAATGCAATCGGAAAAAGTAGGTCAATGACATGGAAGGCGGGTGGATTGTAGGTGATTTGTGGTATGTGATGAAAGGAAGCATTTATGTCAAGGTTCCATGAACATAGATCAAGGGGTTGCTGAGACGATGACTCGAATAAACGTTAACCAATATTTAAGAGCATAAAAGTACAAAGTGATTCAAGAGTTAAAAGTAGGCCAAGGACATACATGGGCAAGTGGATTGTGATGAGATATGCACGTAGGATGTTCTGTTCATGTTTTATGAACATAGGCCAAGGGGTTGTTGAGCAAATGACTTGAATGTAAAGATTCACCAAAACTCAAGCGGAAATGTTGGTCGAAGACATGGACTGGAGGGTGGATTGTTGTGTCATGAACATAGTCCAAGGGATTGTTGAGAAAATAACTTGATTGTAAAGGCTTACCAAGATTTAAGAGCATACACTTGCTAAATACATGTAAATCAAACGGAAAAATAGGTCTATGCCATGTATAGACATATATATTGCGATAAGTGATGCACGAAGGATGATGTGTCCAAATATAATGAACATAGGCCGAGGGGATTGTGAAAAGATGACTTCAATGTAAAGGTTAACCAAGATTTAGGAGCATAGTCGTGCTAAGTCAATGTGTATGGTCACGTGGTACTAACAACAATAACAAGTACTGAAATTTCCAGAATCCATCTGATTCAAAGTACGTATTCTTTTATAGTGTCCTTATTACGTAACGGATTTTGATGAAATATGGCGCATCAAACGCGTTTAGTTAAGCTGCATTTGGTAGTCTCTGTATTTTCGCCCAAACTTCTGTCGTTTGTGCGAAGAATCGATTTCCGTGTCCCCGACACGGAAATCGATTCTTCGTAAAAACGACATAAGTCTGTGCCAAACTCCCTGGACCACCAACTGCAGCTCATGAAGACGCATTTGCTGCGCCATATTTCATCAAAATCCGTTGCATATTAAGGAAAATATCAAATAATACTTTCAAGATTTCAACACTTTCAGCCACTGTTGTTGTTGTTTGTTATAACCACGTGATCATGCACCTTCCAAGTAATTCAAACGGAAAAAACTAGGTCAAGAACATAGATGGCCAGGTGGATTGTGGGGAGTTGTGGTAAGTGATTCAATAATGTGGATTGTGATGAGATATGCACGTAGGATGTTGTGTTCATGTTTTATGAACATAGGCCAAGCGTTTATTGAGAAAATGACTTGAATGTAAATGTTAACCAAGATGCAAGAGCATAACATTCAGCCGGAAAAAGTATGTCGAGGGCATGCATGGGTATGTGGATTGTGGGTGGGTTGTGGTGAGTGATGCAAGAAGGAAGTTGTGTCCACGTTCCATGGTCATAGACCGAGGGGTTGCGAATGTGAAGGTTAACCGAAATCCGGACGCGGACAATATAGCTCTCTCGGTTTTCTTCTAAACCAGACGAGCTAAGCGGAAGATTTTACTCACAAGTCATGGGCGCCGCCATTATGCAAAACTAAAACAATAGACTACATCATCACCCACCGTGGTCGCATAGTTCTTTTATATCATCCGTTTTCAGAATGACAGGCACATAAAACGAAACCCCAGCGTAGCACATTCAACACAGTGTTTATCTTGTTGGTAGATCTACATTACTGGCATACTGACCCAACGGTCGTACCAGAAACCTTGAGTAGGAACGGCAGTTTAGAATATATCGGCTGACTGCCATAACTGTGACTCGAGAAATGCGGTTTACGAGGTCATTGCGACCAGTGTACATCCAGATAAGACTGCGCATCGGCGGCGCAGTCTTATCAGGATGTACACTGTTCGCATGTTTCTCAATTGCCCTCGTGGTTCTCACAAACAGTGGAGCAACTGACTGGGTCTACAGTATCGCTCAAACAAATACATCCTGTTGTAACAAAATCATAAGTTGTATTTATTGCACAAAATGGTGATAATGGTATTTTGGTGCAATAACACGGTATATTGAACTCGTATGCACTAGAGCAATGTATGCAACTGCTCCAGAATAAAAATGTTTCATGCAATCAGTGCAGCTTCAATGTGTTGATTTAATATATCACGGTTCGTCAGCATGTACGAGGAGATAATATGCGAGCTTTAGCAGTGGATTATCGATCGTACATTCGGATGAACGTGATATAACTGTGTTATCACATCCTCATGTCCATAAATTGACCATGTGCTGTGTAAATACTTGAAAGATGATGTGCTAATATGATTTTATTAAACCCGTCGGCATAGCCTCGTTTTTCATGAAATCAGTAAACTCGTTTACTAAATATCACATTAAATCATCACTCATGTAAGTCCAACTCCATGTGTTATCTATTTCTGCTGGTTTCGAAACATAATCATGATAATTAGGCCCAACAAAAATACTCTTCGTTTCCTATTACGCTAAACAAAAAAATAGGTAGGAGGTAGGAACAAATTTTATTTTGTAAAACTTTTTGTCTTCTATCAACATCAGATTCACGGCAAATTTAGATTAGCAATTACCATAGCTAACTATTTTAAGTTTAAATGATTATTTTCTTTTTTGTTCTGAAAAGATTTGGTTCGGCGGGAAAATCTAGGTGGGGTCGGGTAACCGGAAACAAACATTTTTTAGGCCTTAGGGAAATTGTAGCCATTTCACCCGTGAGTCGAACCTTTGCGATCGATCATCCATCGAGCGTGTGCAGTTGTGCATGTACATGTATTGCGTCATTGCAATTACGTAATCGTTCGTCTACCAGACACAGACTATTCTGTTTGACGACAGACGCTCACGTGCGGGAGTGCTCGCGAACCCGGTAACCGCGCGCATGTACGTGATTGAATCGGCGTAAAGGTTTAATCCCTGGGTGTAGTGTGCGCATGCGTCTAACCGATTCCAGGGAATGGTCGGACTGAATCAATATGCGAGTCGTTCAGACACGTCGCTCAATATTACGAACACTCCAGGGAACACGTAGCCAATTTAGTATGTTTGAGATAGACGTATATATATAATTATATATGTGTGTGGATGTGGCTGGGATTGGCGACCAGTGTAGGTACTGATCAAATAGCGTGATAATCTATGTTGTTTATTGGAAGCACAACATGTGTTTAATTGATGAAATGGCGAACAGTGCAGATCATGATCAGACTGGATCTACACTGGTCGATAAGCCACAGCCACATATAATATATGTGTGTTATGGCCGTATATTATGTGTATTGTGGCCGTAAATCGTGGTATTATTTTGTAAAAAAAAAATATGCAAGTTTAAACCTGACATGCTTCAAACCGTAGTCATCAGCAATCACATGATTCATCTTTCTCTTATATGCCCACGGACCAAAATTGAAGTTTGGCTACCAAAGTATGGGCACGCTTGCATTATATTGTTTATAAGTGTACTTGATTGTATATATACGCATGAAATACACAGCTTGTAAATACAAGTCACATGTCTCGTCGATGAAATAAGACAATTTCCGGTGAAATATCAGTATTTCCGTTATCTATATTTAAATGCACACATGACAAGCTGTTTGTAGGCTGCAAATATCGTCAATACACGTTCGTATAGAGTCTGAAAAGTAAGTAAGAAAGTAATTATAATGTTCATATGTTTTGCAAGGAATATGAAAAAATGTCTTCACGCACAACAAATGCGCGACGCTACAACACGCCAGATTCCATTAAGTGGCCACAGCGACACATGCGCCAAGGATCTGAATCCCACAGGGGACGTAGAATTATTTCCACGAAATAACAATTCGTTCCCTCAATTTAACAATTCGTTCCGCCGAATTAACAATTCGTCCCACGAATTAACAATTCTTTCCCTAAATTTAACAATTCATTCCCACGAAATAACAATTCGTTCCCACGGGAACGAATTGTTAATTCGTGGGGACAAATGGTTATATCGTGGGAACGAATTTTTAATATGTGGGAACGAATTGTTAAATTGAAGGAACGAATTGTTATATCGTGGGAACGAATTAATATAAAGATATATAAAATATAGCATATTTTGTCAAGCAAATTTCTATGGGGGCAGCCATTGATCGGCCTACAGCTAAACGGCGAGTACGACCAAGAAAATAGTGCCCCGTGCCAACTTTCAGTACTTTGATTTTATCTAGCGAGCAAGCACTGACGTGTGTGATAAGCTCATTCATGGTTAGTAAACTTCTGGTCAACGAACAAAAAATGTTCTGTGGCTGGAGAAATGGGGTTTGTGATGCTTCTAGTCAGTCTAAATCCTGATTTTTGATATGGATATTTACTGTTTTTTCGGAGCAGGACATCTGATATAATGAATGCATGGCACACAGTGTATGACCTGATCAGACTGCTCGGATGCGCAGGCTGATCTGGGGTTACACTGATCGCATAGTCCACAATTTCCCAAGTCACAGCCACATATTATATGATATACTGAAATATTCACATGAAATGCAGTAACATATACTATGGCATTCCATCGCCTTGTATGAACCACAAACATACATTCCGTCGCCTTGTATGTTCGGCGTTGCGGTTAGCAATACGTTTGTTTAGCTAAAGAATATATTAATATGCTTTATCACTCAGGTCAGGTCGACTCTTCAGTGAGAAGACATAAATATCATCATTTCGTGACAAAATCACATAACAAATGAAGGTCAAAACTGAAACACACACACCCGGGTATGGAAGGGGGTACAGCCAATTCCAAAAGATGTCCCAGTTTTCACGCTACACCAAGGGCTATAACTCTGTATTATATCCGTATCGTGGACAAGCACAAACAAACCCCAAGTGGACAACTTTACATACTAAATTTTAAAACATTTCTGTAAAGTTTGAAGAATATTGAAGATATGCAAATGGAGTCGGGGGCAATTATTCCACATTCACAGGGCTAAAATCAAAACGAAAACCACAGGCGTCATAACTTCGACTTCAACGGGTATACATACAAAGACAACCCCAGCTGCACACCTACACAATACACAGACATGGTTTGACAGTATTTTAGAATCATTTTCAATGGAAATGATTCTAAAGTGCTGTCAAAGCATGTTTTTGATGATAAAAATCGAAAATAAAACATAAACAGCAGACGACCACATTTCATTCAGCAGGCTAAGGGTTAAGTCATGTTGGTTAACATTTCAGTACAATTTCAAATCTCTTGATAAAATACTGTTGGAGATACTCGCGACACAACATTTGTTCAAATTGACTGAACAAATATGCCAGGTGCACAGGCGAACGAACGGACGGACAAGGGCAAATCTCTATGGTTTCCCAAAGTGGGGGCATAATAAACACCCGATGTTTTACTGCTTAGAACATACATACATAACTATGCGTCCAGATCATACATGCATCAAAGCACTGCATAGAGAGTAGTAGGTTAGTGCCGTGAATGGGAAAACATATCTGGCAAGGCTCAGGAAACGGGATGGGCGAGGCTCTGCCGAGCACATCCCGTTTCCGTGCCGCGCCAGATATGTTTTCCCATTCACGGCACTAACCTACTATTCTATTTATCCCGTCAACACCTACAAATGGCTGTAAAATGCAAAAATAGTATTGACTGGATATCAAAAATGTTTCACGGCACCGTGTTTCACCGCACATACGCACTGTGTTGACGGGATAAATAACAAAGAACGTCTTGAATGGTTTTTGACAAACTGTATAATAAATAGTTAATTGTATATCGTACTTCAGACAGGCTAAGTATTACTCAGAAACGCAGAGTTTGTTAATACCAACACTGGCGTCATATCAAAATCATTTAATGGTATTTTATATGTGCATCAACGACCTTCAGACATAATAATGAATTGGCTCGTTTCCAACACAGCTACACGGCTATTGGATAGCCGTATTGCCAGACACTCGTTCAACAACGTGTCACGGACAATTACAAATAAGATATATAGGTGTAACGTTCACTGTTCCACCTAGCACCAAATGGACATGCTTGCGATGTGGCCGGGCGGCGGGCATGCGTGAGCGACTGATGTTGGGGTGTCAATAGTTGATGCCGTTTTTGGACCAGCAGTAAACGCCGGCATTGGTTCCCCGTAACTGTTCTATCACAGCTCTTCACCTCTACACCGACGTATGTGAAGTTGTCATTACTTGCCGGAAGAGGTGGTTTTCCCGGGTACTCCGGTTTCCCCACCATAAATCTCAGTCTAATGCAGTTTAGGCCGGAATATTTGCCGCCCGCATTACTCTGATTAAACATTATTGACTGTAATCTGCATCGTATAACATCAAACTTTAGAACTTCGGACCATGACCGGCTTAATGAAATGTGACCCTTTCCTTATCAATTCCACGAAACTATAAACTGTAAGATTTAGCTCTGGGCTAAACAACTGCCAGCATGATACTTGTACACACACGTCACTCACTGCATCTTCCGGAGCCCCGCAGTGAACGTAGAATTAATTTTTTATTAATTCGTTCCCACGAAATAACAATTCGTTCCCTCAATTTAGCAATTCGTTCCCACGTGGAATACTTAAAACATTATTCGTGTTCGTGATCGCATAGCACACAACTATGGCTCAGAATGATTAAATGCATGACATACAGTGAAACTTCTCTAAACCGGACACCCTGGGGACCTCAGGGTGTCCGGTTTGCAGAGGTTCCACTGTACTCTAATATTTGAATGTGTTGATTTAATACGCTGTTTATTAAACACGTTCACTGATTTCATTTAAAATGTAATACGCTGTTTATTAAACACGTTCACTGATGCAAATGAAATCAGTGAACTCGTTTAACCCTTTGAACCCGAAATCCCGCTATATCGGTTTATGCAAACAGTGCAGATCCAGATGAGACGGCTCGTAACGAGCCGTCTCATCAGGATCTGCACTTTTTGAAAGTAATTTTAATATTTTTGCGAACAAAAACACCCCCTTTTCATAAATGGACGAATCTGAAAATCATTTTGTGACCATTGGATTGGTCGGAACATTAGCATATCACAGTCCATTCCAGTTCCTTAGGGTTGAAAGGGTTAATACATATCATATTAAATCATCACTCATGTATGATCCTCCGTATATGGTTCATTATTTATTGCACGATCCTCGTATGTGAAATATATAAAACATTATTGATCGTTTATCACAATTGATTATGAACCACGTGCGCTATAATCTATTTCAAATTAAAATGTATCTGTATTTTGATGAATTATTTGAAGCAGTTGAAATCCCATTACCCGCTGTCTGACTTTGTCAATTGACATATTTGAATAACGTTTAGCAATGTATACAATGCACCAGTAGTTCATCGGATATCAGGAACATCATTTTATATAATACACTTAATAAACGTTATCGGTGTAAATTTCAGTTCTAGTCACGCTAAATTAAGTTATCGGTGTAAATTTCAGTACGAATCACGCTAAATTAAGCAACAGCTAAGAACGTGATTACATTAGTCATTAATTTACATATACATTTGAAACGTGCACAGAAGCGTAGAGGATACGAAGGTAGTGTGGATTGATAACAATATTATAAAGCGAGGCTAGGAAACGCGTAGGAATTCCGAGGCTTGCCGAGGAATTACTGCCGTTTCCGAGCCGAGCTGTATGCTAAGTAATAAGCAAAATTACTATCGGTTTGGTCTAACTCATCTTAAGGTCTTTATTGTCAGTATGGAATAAACGTGATCTCGCCCCACTAAAAGGTGACATTGCATCGCCTGCCTCCAGAGTAATATCGGACCATGATCAGACAGTAGTGGTCGCATTCGTTCACTAAATACCAGGTTAGTCAAACACCTTGATCCCAATGTGAGTACGGAATAAGTTCAAAATGGCCAGATTGTAGTGTTTTGTTGTTAATAAAAAAAGAATACTGTCGAATAACAAATATGGCCAATGGTCAACCAATGCACATATCTTAGCAGCTATCTCGTTTCTGAAACAGTAGGAATTCCTCGGCGAGCCTCGGAATTCCTACGTGTTTCCTTACCTCGCCTGACATACTTGATACTATACAATGCTTAAGTATAGTATCCTCTGTAACCGACACAGTTGTAGTCTCGCCTGCCAAAGTTCACATAATTATCCTAATTCTGCCCGAATTCCCGCGGGCTTACCGGTATGGGTATGGGGGTGGACTAACTGTTTTCCGCTCTGGTGTCCACCTGTACGGTCGATAATCCGCTCGCTAAAGCTCCCGAATTATCTACACGTACAGGCGGACGAACGGTGCATTTCATATATAGACTGTATGTCATTATTTCAGGCAATGGCTCCGTACTCACGTCCAACGGGGAGGTGGAAATGGACGCCGTTATTATGGACGGGAAAACCCTGAAGTCGGGCGCCGTCGCCTGCGTACACAACATCAAAAACCCCATCCTGCTCGCACGGGCAGTCATGGATAAGGTCGGTATTAAACTGGGACTCTGTTTCACTGGCATCAAGTCAACACGTGGATGCCAACATACTAAAATTGTCCCGACAGTGCTCTCTTTGACCGGGTCAATGATTGCAATTTATCCCGTCAACACAGTGCGTATATGCCGTGAAACGATATCCTATCAATACGACCTAATCACTGCGTATGAATATGTGCGGTGGCTGGGGTTATTGGGGTTGTTTGCATTGTAAAGCCATCTGTAGGTGTTGACGGGATAAATGGCGCGGCACGGAGGTGAGCCTCGCCCATCCCGTTTCCTAAGCCTTGCCAGATATTTTTCCCCATTCACGGCACTAACCTACTATTCTCTATATAACATGTTGGTATCCACTTGCTGCCCGGGCGCCAGTGCTCTTATTCCTGTCTATATCAACCTCTCTAAAAAATATCTCTTTATCTCTGTCTCTCTCGGTCTGTCTGTCTCGTTCTCGGTATGTCCGTCTCTTTCTCGGTCTGTCTATCTGTCTGTCTCTCTCATCCCCGTTCTCGCTCCCACGCCCCTATCTATCTACCACTATCACTCAATGGCCATACCCACCCACTCCCACTAACTCTGATATATATCCTGCCTAATTCAACTACAGGTCTGTATATATATCCTGCCTAATTCAACTACAGGTTGTATAGTGTTTCGCATTGACACGTAATCTGATATTATAATACACAACTAAACATTATGATATACAATTTGTACTTCCTGTTACACTTATAGCGGAGGCACACTCTCTTTGTAAGTTGATCAAATAAAATGTGTGTTTGGTTGAAATATGCCATTTTCTGTTCATGAAGTGAAGAAAAAAAACAATTGAATTTATAATACAGCATCGCATATTATGTTAAACCGGTCACAGTTCTATAGTGTCAATTTGTTTTCCCCAGACTGCGCATGTGCTGCTCGTGAGCAAAGGAGCCAATCAGTTCGCGAAAGAGATCGGTATACCCACGGTTCCCACAGAGCACTGGTGTCTGAGGAGGCGGTCCGGGAGTTGGAGGTCTACAAGGAAAACTACGGCAGTACCGTGCATGATTTATTCTGTCGAAGGTACGTACACAAAACAATGGAGTCTCTCTAAACCAGATGGTACACAGTCTGTCCTATGTAGAGCTCCCACAGGTAATACACTATAGACTGCCAGATAGTCCTACACGTGGGACTTTGCCAGCGACATAAGTATGCGTATGGGTAAATACTAATTGGACAATAACCGTCCAACAGACAAGTCCTTCCGAGGAGGTAATTTGACGCGGGAAAAATCACATGGCTTGTCTCATATGTACGGAGACCCGCATTATTGTTTTATTAATTCGTTCCCACGAAATAACAATTCGTTCTCATGATATAACAATTCGTTTCCTCGAATTAACAATTCGTTCCCACGATATATCGTGGGAACGAATTGTTAATTCGTGGGAAGGAATGAATTAATAAATTGAGAAATTGAGGGAACGAATTGTTATTTCATGGGAACGAATTAATAAAAAAACTCCATGTCCCCTGCGGAGCTTCGTACATATATGTACTTCGCTCCAATGATTTAACGGCGTTACCATTATAGTCTAGAGATACACTACAGTGCAACCGATCGAAAATAAAGACGCTGGGCCAGCGCTTTCTCCAGAAATAGGTGGCCTTGGATATAAATGTTCGGCTGAAAAAGTATGTGACCCGACTCCCGCTGTGACAAAAGCGGCTTATCGATGATTGGTTATCAGTGTAGGCCTTGGTCGTATAGTATAGTAATATTCAAACCGACACGGACGTATCTATTTCATCAGAGACATCAGTAATGTTTGTCAAACGCACAAGCGAACAGCGTATTCTCTGATCAGACTGATCAGGGATTTCGCTGGTCGCAACCTTAATCATGTTGCTGTCGAGTTAATAGCAGTTTTCTGATTCGTGTAAATGGTTTCTAAACAATAGTTTAGTAATGCATGTGTCACGTCCCGACAAAAGTATCTACCAGCGTATATACATGGACAATTCCAATCTCATTATGATGCAAAGTGTACGGAGCCCCACATGGACGTAGGATTCTTTTTTTTATTAATTCGTTCCCACGAAATAACAATTCGTTCCCACGAAATAACAATTCGCTCCCTCAATTTAACAATTCGTTCCACGAAATAACAATTCGTTCCCACGGGAATTCAGTGGATTTGTTTTTATCGTGGGAACGAATTGTTAATTCGAGGGAACGAATTATCATTTCGTGGGAACGAATTGTTAATTAGAGTGGACGAATTGTTATATCGTGGGAACGAATTGTTAATTCGAGGGAATGAATTGTTAAATTGAGAGAACGAATTAATAACAAAATATTCATGTCCCCTGCGGGGCTCCGTAAAAGTGTGCCAGCCCAGGCATGAAAACATGTAGCAATCCGAGACCTGTTAACTAACACAGAGCCGTTTTAACAAACTTAAAAATCCACGCAATGAGGCCAGCAATTCCTGGAAAAAATCAATTGCATACGAAACGTTCTCAGTACATTCTCGGAGAACGAACTGGTACCTGAACCAGGCAAGGTTTGATTGGCCGAGACTAAGCACAACTCGTTAGGTTACTCATAGTAAATATGAGATGGGGTTGGGTTGGACTGTTGAACGTTCGTTCACCCTACCACCCGTAAAATAATTTGCTTCATGGAACGATATTATTTCGTCACTGAAATTAGTAATCAGAGTGGCATTCATAATCCAGTATTAATTGCGTATAGTACACGAATGTTTTACTACGCATCAACTTAGAACATTTGGCTTATAATAAACCGGTGACCCCAATACGTCAATCATCCGTCTCTGACCACACCGCAAATCGGTCACCTATATGTTTTACAAACATGTTTACAAACACCATTACAGGTGGCCTTGAATATAAATGCTCGGGTTAGACTGAAAAAAAGTATGTGACCCACCATGACAAAAACGGCATATCGATGATTGCTTATCACTGTAGGTCCTGATCGTCTAGTATAGTAATATTCAAACTGACACGGAAGTAGATATTTCGTCAGAGACATCAGTAATGTTGTTCAAACACACCAGCGAACAGTGTATCCCCTGATCAGACTGCGCGGATGCGCAGGCTGATCAGGGGATACACTGATCGGAACCTAGAAACAAAATTGCTACCCCGCTCCATAGCAATATCGGAGGGGAATTATTGTAGCTAGTCGCAACCATAATCATGTTGCTGTCGAGTTAATAGCGGTTTTCTGATTCATGTAAATAGTTTCTAAAAAATCCTTTAGTAATGTATGCGTCACGTCCCTACATATACGTGCTTGCTGATCATGCGGCCGGTGTAATCACAGATCAGCATACGCTGGTGCTTCATCAAAGTTTTCATTGTTAACCCATACTGCTGCTCGTGAACAAAATTATCTATTAAGTAAGTTATAGTTCACATATTGAATTTTTAATAAATTAGTTCATTAACAATTCAATATGGAACTATAACTTACTCATTGGTTGCCCCGCTTTCTTCGCGTGCACATGTCTGTAGCAATGCATGTTCGCCCATACGCGCTACGACTACGTTATTGACCGTTTGACACCCACGCGCCCATGTACAAGTCTGAACAGGATGCATAACAAATTAATTTCTGACAACAAGCCGTGACGTCTGGATCTAAATATATCTTTCTACGTATTGTAATGAATACATTTAGTAGATACTGGAGAAATAATTGCAATATATGTGGATCCAGTGTCAGTGCCTTTTTTGGAGGGGAGAAGTTCAACAATAGGGGACCCCCCCCCCCCCCCCCTCCTCCAGTAATCCATAAAGGCATTTGTTATCAAATAAACAAATACAGCGATGTATCTACTTCGTGAGCAAATGAGTACAAGGTAGGTATTTCATAATAAAATGAGTCATCCCATTGAATATTTTCTTAGTTTCATATGGACAATTTCGTCGGGGCAGATTTGCTTTTGAAGTACGGGAAACAGATTCTTTTTTAAGAGGGCATTGGGGCAAAATATCTCCGAATATTTGGATGAAAAAACAACTGAGATCCGGTGCTAATCAGGTCACAAATGCCGTAGCAATGGCAAAATCAGAGCTGATCTAAACGGCCCAATCAGCGGGCCGTTTCACTAAACTTCGTACGACTAAAATGTTCGTAAGTGCGAAATTTCACATTAACATTGTTTTCTTGTGAACAATGATTGCATTTACATGTATTGAGCATAGGCTGAATATGCAGCCTATGCTCAATAAATGCAAATCCATCAATTGAAATTTCTAGATGATCCTAAATTTGCACTTACGAACATTTTAGTCATACGAAATTTAGTGAAACGTGCCCGGGTCTCTGTAGAAACACACATGGAATAAGAAGTATATCGATTGAACCGTACTCACGCTCGTTCGACGAGTGAATCGACCGGACGGAACAGCGCTGACTTGCAAATAGCCAATGAAGGCGGGCTATATTCGCAAAGGGAAAGGGCAGAAACTGCAACTCTTTTGTGTAAAATACACACAGCAATTATCTCCTTGTGTTAGTCGTTCTATGTACACATATGGTTTATATCGGGATAGGAATCACACACAAACGCTTTGTCGCTGGATAGGATTACGATACCGAGAGAGCTGTGCAGTCTGATATGGGTCTACTCTGTTCGCCATCCCAATTATGCAGTAGGAAATACACTCCGGCTCTATACATTGAATTCCAAAGGGAAGCAACTGGCTACGGTGTTTAATTGATTTGATTTTATTGATTTGTGGTAACAGTGAATGCTCAATATCTACGGAGCCCCGCAGGGGACGTAGAATTATTATTTTTTATTAATTCGTTCCCACGAAATAACAATATGTTGCCTCAATTTAACAATTCGTTCCCACGAATTAACAATTCGTGGGAACGAATTTTAATAAAACGAAATTCATGTCCCCTGCGGGGCTCCGTACTGAGATGGGTTCACGGTGTTCGCAATCCCAACTGTAGCAAGAAGCAACCGGAGTATTCAGTAGGAAATAAATGCTAACAAGTGGCTGTGACTGGATAAATGGGGATTATGGGTTTTGCGACCAGTATAGCTCCTGGTCAAACAACACGCTCCTATCGCCTTATAGCGATATATAGGGCTATTGACGGAATGGCGAACAGTCCCAGATCCTGATCAGATTGCGGATCTTGATCTACACTGGTTACAAAACTGATAAGCCCCATTTATTCAGTCACAGCTACAAATAGCGAAAATATCAATATAACCTCAAAGGGAAATAACTGGTTACGATCCCTCGTTGATTTCATTTCATTTGGCAACAGGCACACGACCGACAAAGAGGCAGTAAACACAGGGCACGACACTGTGGGCGCCCTGGCCCTGGACAGTGCGGGCAACGTGGCGTTCGGCACCTCCACCGGGGGCATCACTGCCAAGAAGCCGGGCCGGGTGGGCGACAGCCCTATCATGGGTAGGTCGCGGGCAGAATGCCTGGTGGGCGGTGTACGTCAGGCCCGCGTGCTATTTAGGGCCGTGCAATGTATACACCACCACCTGCGCTAGTCTTGTGAATTGTTTTATAGAAAAATACATGTACATGAATATTGTGCTAACAATTAAGTAGCTTGAATAACTGAGCCTGAGCTGTGCTACAGCTCAGCCAACCAAACTGCTTGATTGCGAGCTGAGATTGCCAATAGATGTTCAGAAACGTTGACATCTGGGTAAGATGAACGCAGGCGGTTTTGTATATTTCATCTCCGGTTTTCGTGTCTCGGTGATTACTGGAGCAATTTTGAGAAATTGTAGGTACTACGGGGAATTGGATACTAGCACATGCCAATGATGCATTCCTCTTAACTTTAGCAAGTTATTTTGAAATTACGTACTTATAGCTGTATTCGTATTCGAGTTATTTCGAACATATACACTGTATTTACATTTAGTTAGTATTTTTGACATTATTGACAAGTCCTACTCTAGTCACAGTCACACATGTCCTGGGGTATCTACGCTTGATCAGAATTGCTCCAATATTTGCCGAGATATTTAGGAAAATGTACGTTGAAGCGGGCCTAAATAGCAGATTAGCATGCCGTACATAAGCCACCGTGCAAACGAATAACGAAACAACAGGTGCTTATTGATAATTTGGCGTCTAGTTGACAATTGCGTCTGACCCACTTTCAACAATGTCCGATCCGTATCTTGTTACATACACATATCGCCCAAGATAAGGAACTAACCATTGAACATGCAACTTAAATTATAGGCTACCATACCTGTATAGATTCTCCTATATTTGGCACACACTTCTGGAGCCTGACTAAATACAACATTTATCAAATTTCGGAAATATAAATCAGGCCGACGACCATCGGCCTGCTTCTTTACTGGGCTATATCCCAGGTACGGACTTTCTTCGAACCAATTCCCACCCTTAAGTGTACGCCGAATCGAATCTAAACATGCAACTGAAATGTTGTTTCAAAGGGTTAATGGCGATCAGCATAGGCCCAGATCAGACTGCGCGGATGCGCAGGCTGATCTGGGGCTATGCTGGTCGCTTGGGTCTCGTACATGTTATGGTGCACCTTTCCACAATCGGGGTCGGTCCGTTTTATATAATTGGACTATTTAGTTGCTAGAAAGTGTACATCACCTCATCAGTCATCACAGCATTAATACCCGCCTTAATAAACCTTTCTAACAACAAATACAGTGTTGTTTTCAATTTATATGTTCGATGTGTCTGATTTTGTCTGTGACCTTCACTGGTCATCTAAGGTCACAGCAGCAACTCCTTTATGATGAACGGTACGCCATCAACTGCATGCATATGTATGCCAATTTAGGAGTATTGGAATTGCAATATTGTCCATCCCTCCCGTTGAGGCTGCATTAGTAAACGAATCGGTATAAACACATGTTACCATATTGCAAATACTCAGAGCTTGTTGGGTGTGCAAGTGATATATGTTTATTACATACTTCGTGCCATATTCAATCTCTTCCGCGTAAAGTAGTTTTTATATCTTCTGCCGGTGATATTCTAAAGAGATAAATAACAAGATGACCCAAAATAAGAACAACTGCGTCATGTTTTCGCCCTTGTTCCAGTACATGTATACGTGTAATATATTAGAGTAAACGAATGGAATTTGCCGCTAACTTAATTAAATTTATTAATCACGGACTTCCATAACTAGAGTAAGTGAACATGGGCTCACGGATACCCCGGCCGACACCTTGTCCGACCAACAACTATTACGTCATTTGACCTTGGCATTGGCACGAAAGCCACACGGATGGGCTATTGAATGAAAATATGGATGATGATACAAAAGTATACGAGGTTTCAAATCTGACTTACGGTTGCAGAGATAATGGGTACCCGAAAACATTAACGCAATCTTACGGACGGACGGAATGACGATTTTATGTATACCCGTTGACGTTATTCGTATGCGGGCGGTATAACAAAGTACAAACTACCAAATTGCATTTGCATCACGAATGCTCGTTTGGATATACGATGTATGTTGGTGGCACATTAACGGCTAACATGTACTACTACCTCAGAGCTCCAGATAAGCTGCGTATTTGTTTAAATATCCAATTAAAATTGCCAAATACCCAATTGAAATCAGAAGTAGCGAGAATCAAAAAGCAATAACAAATTTGGGTACCTTGATCATGCTGCAGAAAACAATAAAAATACCACAAATATATAATATTTTTCTTATTTTCCATGAAAACACATCTTGGTATTTCATTAGAATTGTCTCCAAGGAGACAATTCTAATGAAATGCCAAGACATGTTTTGATATCGAAGCAAACTATTCAATAATTTCTGTCTGTTGATATGTAAACAGTAGTGTGATTTTATTTTACCCAATTAAAATTTTGAAATACCCAATTGCTTCAGAAATGATGGAGTGACAATACTCAATTACTAATTCCTTATCTGGAGCATGATTTCCAGCTGAACTACTGACCAAACTGCACGTTTTGCGCAAGTGTAAAAACAGACCAGCGGAAAGGTACAACTTGACGGAACTGTACAACTTAACGTACTGTTACCACTGGCACTTTGTGATATGAACGACACAATTGTTGAAAAGACTGCGCGTGTCCTACCTCCTAGATGTTTAATATCAGAGTAAAGTTGCCTATGATTTAAAGATGCTTCTCTCGTTCATACCACAACGTGCCTGTGATTGTAACCAGTGCAGTTACAGATTTTCAATTCACTTCCGAACTACACAGATCTGATTCAGTAGACAAATACTATTGTTTAAGCAAAAGTATGTAATAAATGGAATAAACATCAGCCATTGTCGAGTATAGGCATAATTTCACTCGAGATCTAGGCAACATATTTGGCTGACTAACTCGTGCTTTGCACTCCTTGGTCATCCGAATTACGTGTCCTGGGGCCCGTTTCACTAAACATCGTACGACTAAGATGTTCGTAAGCGCATATTTAGAATCATCTGGAAATTTCAATTGATGGATTTACATGTATTGAGCATAGGCTGTGCTCAATAAATGTAAATCCAATAATTGTTTACAAGGAAACATTTTTAATGTGATATTTACAGACTATCATAATGTTGCACTTACGAACATTTTAGTCGTACATTTAGTGAAACGGCCCCCTGGATGTCACGTGACATTGTGTTCCATATACAACAAAGGCAGATGGTTATTCTCTATTTCATCATCAAAGTTCGAGAGGCGATTCTGTTGAATTTTCACATAGATGGATTTAATACTATGCTTCCTTCATAACGATTGATGCTATATGGATTTATATCTGCATGTCCGGAAAGTGATGCAGCAAATGTGTATGATTGAACGTGTGTGCCTCGTTCTGGTTTAGGCGTGTTTGTTGCAGACATACGGTGACAGGCCTGTCATTTGATTTGTCACGTGGTGCGGGACAACCAATCAGAAGACAGATTTTATGCTGTCATGTGAAAACAAAGGTATATGTAATCTAAGCTAAGTTTGCTCGCATAAAACAAGTAAAATGCCCGGATTTGCACCAAAGTACATGTTGTGTTCATATGTCCATGCAGTATAACCATTATCATTGTACATGTAGCTACCAACTCCAGACACAATACAGTGGAATGACATGTATGTATACACAGGTAAATAGTAGCATGGTTTTCACCGTTCCTGAATTCCCGTAACTGGAAACAATCACCAATCACTTTGGGTTACACTATGGCTGTGACTGAATAAATGTGGATTATGGAATTGTGACCAGTGTAGATCCACATTCGCACAGGCTGATCAGGATCTACACTGATCGACATTCAGTCCGTGATAGACCTGTAGCCTATTTCACCAACATTGCAAATTATACTTTTCTAGCAAAGCATAACTTGAGGGAGAAATTATCAATTTAAGGATAAATTTATTAGTTTTTATTATACTGAACTTATTACATTATCACAGCCAAAATGGCTGTGATAATGTAATAAATTCAGTATAATAATTCTGCATATTTTTAATCATCAAATATATGCAGTCGTTAGTTCTGTATGAAATAATGCATTTCGGAAAAAATAAATGATTACTCCCTCAAAGTATACTTTGCTAGACAAGTATACTTTGCAATGTTGGTGAAATCGGATCTGCTTCTAACATACAGTATACATCCTTACCATGCAGCAGGACTGTGTTAGGAGATCAGACTGGTCATAAATCCCCTAATCCCCATTTCTCCAGTCACAGTCATAAATAATGAAATTGATACTTGTGTAAAACAGTCTAGAGATGGCATATTCAATATGTTTCTTACAACCAGTCAAGTGAAGTGATTCAAGTACAAATGTAGCAAGAAAACTACGATTACCCATATTTGGCATCGTGCAATTGGCCTGCATACAATGACATGAGGACCGTTCCGTAGGTCTAAATTTTCGCATGTGCCAAATTATGATAGTCTGTAAATATCGCATTGACACTGTTTACTTGTGAACACTTATTGGATTTACATTTATTGTGCCTCGTAAGTCAACTTGAAATTCTCACGGACTTCCGGAATACTATATTAGTATACGCCACACAGGCAGCATTTATATAAGTCCGACAACTATAAACTCAAGCGAAGATTATTCGTTTCGACCCGCCACTGATACAGTAGCATATACATTGTATGGCATTGTGCTATAAAGCTTTGTCGCATTGTACCGAATTTAACACCTAAAATTGACTTTTAAATCTGCAAAACATACGCCATATTTCGAAAGCAATTGACGGAGACAGTGGAACAAAGGAGTTAGTCAATTTCGCAGTTGCACAAAGGAATCGTGAAACAGTGAAACAATCTAAATCTTCAAAAATCGCTGAGGGCGACAATAATATTGTCGCCCTCAGCGATTTTTGAAGATTTAGATTGTTTCACTGTTTCACGATATACACATAGATAAGTGCATTATATGACATATACCCATCAACCATCATGCTATAAATACCTTATAAACCTGTACCGTATCGTCACATGGTCTCTCTCTGTCCAACAGGGGCCGGCGGGTACGCTGACAACGAGATAGGGGCCGTATCCTGCACTGGGCATGGGGAGTCCATCTTCAAGGTCTGTCTGGCGTCGTCGATCTCCAATCTCATGAAGCTAGGTGCGTGTAATATATTATACATTGTTACATGACTGCCGTTATTTGACCCCGCTCACAGTCGGGTTCAAACGTCCAGCGCTGGCTATTTGACAATGGCAGTAGACAATGCTCATTTCGGGGTCAAGCCAACAGCTAGCTACGTAACGAACGTGTCTCATGACGTTAGTAGAACGCGCCATTACGTCACCATATCAGTTCTCGACGGTCGCACTAACATTTTGAAATGGATGCCGAGGACGGATCACCTGCATCACGCGACGTGTACTGCGGCCCCGGAATATGTATGCGTAAATCAGCTGTTTGAATGGAACGGGTTATCGAAGTACAGAAAGTACTGCATATATGCTCAAATTGCCTGAGAGTTTGGACGGAAATGTAACAATAACGTTCGACCATGTTGGTAAACGTTTGCCGTGGCACTCTGGAACTGTTTGAACACGCGGCCTAAGGCCTTGGGTTTCGACGAGTTCCCTCGTGCCAGTTTAGTTATCTTTTCGTTGAAATGAACATTGATGATTATTGCAACTAATTATGTGTTCAAGTATCAGTCAGACGGTATTCTGCCAACGCAAATATTGTAGCCTAGTAAACTGACGTATGCAAATATTGTATTACATTTCAAGCTTTTATATACATGGATTTACAGCATGAGAGAAAACCCGTAATTGTTAACTTACAACTAATACACCGTGAAGAGAACACTCGTAATCATCCGCATGTACCCTCCTGCAGGACTTATAACAGAAGCACCGCCACAAAAAAAACCATACGCAGATACAAACGCCCCCCCCCCCCACCCCGAATCTTTATAAAATGCATTTCTGTTCGAACATGTTGTTCATAAATCTAATATAGGATAGGATGTAATATTATTCGAGCATATTCCATCTTACCTGTTTTAATATCTTGAAATAACGGCTTCCGCGTAAACAACTAGTTCGCTTCGCTTACTAATTGTATACGCGGGAGCCGACGTACACTCGTGTATTATTTCACACTATTCAAGCATCTACGATGGAATATCCTCTATATATGCCCACAGGGATGACTCCACAGGAGGCAGCCGAAAAATCACTAGACGGAATGGCGAAGCGAGTTGACGGCTACGGTGGCGTTATCGTGATCAGTGCCGACGGTGACGTCGTCAAGTCGTTCACCACCGAAAACATGTCCTGGGCTTTCGTAAAAAATGACGTCCTTCACCATGGGCTAGACGTCGGCGACGATTTCACCGAGCCGTGGGACGCAAATGACGTCACCAACGGGACAAATGGGACAAATGGGATAAATGAAACGAATGGGACGAATTGATGGCAACGGCGAATGCAGCAGTATTGCGGAGTACCTTATTCGCTGTCGTTTATATGTAGTTATACAAGCCTGGGGCCCGTTTCACTAAAGATCGTACGATAAAAATGTTGGTACGGAGATTTCTATGAATTTGCTTCCCATATTAACGGGTTTCTCTAATGCTACCATTCTTTACCTACGGGTTCATGCCATTAAATGCACCACATCCACGAAAGATTTTCCAAAATCGGCTGTCAGAACAAATGTTATTATAGGAATGAATGGCCTTTTTGTGGAATTTATCGGGGTATAAGCTTGGAAAAGTCGGGGGAATACTGGACCAGTCCAGTATTCCTGCGACTTTTCCAAGTTTATATTCCATAAAAAGGCCATCCATTCCTTATAATTCCAGCATTTGAAATAAATTCATCAAGAAAATGTGTTTATTTTCCGTTTTCTTAAGAATTATTTTAACTGCGACTGACGGTTACGGAAAGTAGTTCGGCATGGGAGTTTACTGGGATATACATTTTGGACAGAGACTTGCTACGGACCAATCAAATGTTAGGGAATTGTGTAAATATTTTTGTGCTGGAATTATTGTGGATTTAAAGTTTGCACTTACGAACGTCTTAGTCGTACGAAGTTTAGTGAAACGGGTCCCTAGACTGGTGTTACCTCCCAAATTGTGTCCACTATTTACAAAACATTCCCAGCGCCATTTCGTATGATGCCTGGATTCATTTGCTAATTTCTGACTATATATAGTGACTGAAGAGATCGGGATTAAGGAAATTGCGACCAGTGTAAACCCAGGTCAGCCTGCTCATCCGCGAAGTCTGATCAGGGTCTGCATTGTTCGGCATTCAGGCGGGAAAACACCCGTCATGCCACTGTCAAGCAGTATAGATATTCACAAAACTGTAGTAGGTATACGTGATAACAGATTAAGAGCTAAACGGGTCACCAATGCCATAAGCCCCATTTCTATAGTCACACATATATTTTCGAAATCAAAATCGACGAAATACAACAATGCGATAGGGGCGGTAAACCATACAGTCTGACCCATATACAAAGAAGCGACAGTGACTCAAGGTTCTCCGCTATACAACTAGTATAGGAGGCGATATATTTGACATTTTGTCATATCAATGACATACGACCAACGATGCACATATCCTTGGGTTTATATTTATGCACCTATTACAGAGCATTTCAGCTTGCGCTTTTATGTGTGCTGATAAACGTACGAATGTGCCACACAGACAGTGCAAGTACCACTGGTGTTGCACGCCACGCCGGCGTAAAATAGTTCACGCAGAAGTAGGCTCCGGATTCCTGACGAATTCCCATTCAGCTAAAGTCAGAGAATAAGTTGCATAAACATATTTTCGTCTAGTAACAGGCGCAAGAAATTTGAACCGATTACTAAACGAAACAATGCGATAACTCTTAAGTAGAGCTGAGTGGCATCTCGTTAGGAAATCGGTGCATTCCTCGACGTGAAACATTTTCGCCGGCGTGGAATGCAGCACCAGCGCGTACGTGGATCAATGCAAAGAGATTGGAAAACTGAGGCCCGTTTCACTAAACATCGTACGACTAAAATGTGCAAAATTATGATAGTCTGGAAATTTCACATTAGAAATGTTTTCTTGTAAACAATTGTTGGATTTACATTTATTGAGCATATGCTGCATATGCAGCCTATGCTCAATAGATGTAAATTCATCAATTGGAATTTCCAGACGATCCTAAATGTGCACTTGCGAACATTTTAGTCGTACGAAGTTTAGTGAAACGGGCCCCAGCTTCACAATAATTATATGTATGAAGTGGGACACCACCGTTGATTTTTTGTCTATACGACCTAACAATTAATCACATAATTTATTACTTGGCTATCCTCATATAGTTTCCTTTTTCGTATGGACATTTTGGGACCAACTTTCCTATAGTATGCATCAATCCTGCTCTCGGTATACACTCATTAATACGTGTTACATTATTATTGTTGTTAAGAAAAATAACTTCAAACTTTTGTGACCATCAATTAATGATGGCCCCAAGTGGTGAGCGACTGGAATGACGACTATGTCACGTGACAAACATTTGCAGACGTTTTTGAAAACCCCACAATTATACTTGAAAATAATGATACACACATATGCTTGTGAAGTAGATTAATACATGAAGTTATCAGGTTCTGCAAGAAACAATGTCAGTGACTAAACACATCTGGATTATTTTCTATACCGTACTACTTTTGACCAAACCGAGTTGACATGAATATATGCTGATTTAGTGCAGTTAAACATGTCCGTCTTTGATGTATCAGTTTACGTATAAACAGGGTTGTTAACCATGTTAACCCTTTCCCTGTTTTGCGATATTTCGACTCTTCCAAATCGAAAACATCTGAATAAAAGAATCAAATGCTGGGTCAAATGATGGTTAAATTATCTGATAGAGTAGAAAACATTGTGGGAAAAGGAGAAATTGCTTGTTACAAGCAATTTCTCCTTTTCCCACAATGTTTTCAAAAGACATCTTCTGCAGAGGCGTGAAAAGTCGCTTCTATGAGGGAAAGGGTTAACTGGACCTGACGAATCGGTTGCCAATTCTGAAGGTTCTCTTTGAAAAAATACTTTGCTGCAAAATTTGGCGTTTTTGGAATCAGAGGAATCCGGTGAACGTTGTTTATACTTGGTTTATGTTTGTTTATTGGTGTTTAACGACCTACCAACAGCTAAGGTCATGTAAGGCGGGGAAAATGGGATCGATCCAGTTTTAATCTGCATCCAAAAATTAGAACGTAATATTTACATCGAGAACAATATATGCAGCCCTGAAATTAGAATAACCTGACCTGGTACCACGTACATACATAAGTGATGCTTATAAATTTGGTATTGGCGGACTCGGTAGAGTTAACGGCTGGCCATGGTCATCATTAAAATGAAGAATCTGCAGTTGTATTGATGAAACATAAGATTTACCCGAGACCTCATGGGCACCGCCATTACTGCAGTGTAAACAATAGACCACGTGATCCCCATACCCTGGCTAAGTTCTTGACTACAGCTATCAAAGTTTACCCTATGCAACTGGAGACTTTTGAAATTGTATTTACGTAACTATTTTGCACTATGACAGTTCTATTATTAACCCGAATGTTCTTGCTGCCACGCCAGCATGACAGCCAGGCACGTTATGTTATACTATTTTCAGTTTTGAATAGAATTTATACATACATGTACTATACATGTAACTGTATATGGTTCAGATAGTAGCGTGTATATCACAAGTGTACACCGTTGAACAATAGTATGTGACTCGTGTATGATGCTGTACTTATGTAATACCAGGGCTCCAGATAAGCTGCGTATTTCCTTAAATACCCAATTAAAATTGGACCACAAATACAGACCACAAATATATAATATTTTTCTTATTTTCCATGAAAATACATCTTGGTATTTCATTAGAATTGTCTCCAAGGAGACAATTCTAATGAAATGCCAGGACATGTTTTCATTTCGAAGCAAACTATTCAATAATTGCGGTCTGTTGATGTGTAAATAGTAGTGTGATTTTATTTTACCCAATTAAAATTGTAAAATA
>CM055269.1:119402693-119433692 GCA_029237695.1 Conchocele bisecta
TATTTTACAATTTTAATTGGGTAAATAAAACAAAATAAAATCACACTACTATTTACACATCAACAGACCGCAATTATTAAATAGTTTGCTTCGAAATGAAAACATGTCCTAGCATTTCATTAGAATTGTCTCCTTGGAGACAATTCTAATGAAATACCAAGATGTATTTTCATGGAAAATAAGAAATATATTATATATTTGTGGTCTGTTTATTGTTTTCTGTAGCATGACAAAGGTACCACAAATTTGTTATTGCTTTTTGATACTCTCTACTTCTGATTTCAATTGGGTTTTTGGCAATTTTAATTGGGTATTTAAGGAAATACGCAGCTTATCTGGAATGCTGTTATTACATAAGTACAGCATCATACACGAGTCACATAGTATTGTTCAACGGTGTACACTTGTGATATACGCGCTAATATCTGAATCATATACAGTTACATGTATAGTACATGTATGTATAAATTCTATTCAAAACTAATAATAGTATAACATAACGTGCCTGGCTGTCATGCTGGCGTGGCAGCAAGAACATTCGGGTTAATAATAGAACTGTCATAGTGCAAAATAGTTACGTAAATACAATTTCAAAAGTCTCCAGTTGCATAGTTACGGTAAACTTTGATAGCTGTAGTCAAGAACTTAGCCAGGGTATGGGGATCACGTGGTCTATTGTTTACACTGTAGTAATGGCGGTGCCCATGAGGTATCGGGTAAATCTTATGTTTCATCAATACGACTGCAGATTCTTCATTTTAATGATGACCATGACCAGCCGTTAACTCTACCGAGTCCGCCAATACCAAATGTATAAGCATCATTTATGTATGTACGTGGTACCAGGTCAGGTTATTCTAATTTCAGGGCTGCATATATTGTTCTCGATGTAAATATTACGTTCTAATTTTTGGATGCAGATTAAAACTGGATCGATCCCATTTTCCCCGCCTTACATGACCTTAGCTGTTGGTAGGTCGTTAAACACCAATAAACAAACATAAACCAAGTATAAACAACGTTCGCCGGATTCCTCTGATTCCAAAAACGCCAAATTTTGCAGCAAAGTATTTTTTCAAAGAGAACCTTCAGAATTGGCAACCGATTCGTCAGGTCCAGTTAACATGGTTAACAACCCTGTTTATACGTAAACTGATACATCAAAGACGGACATGTTTAACTGCACTAAATCAGCATATATTCATGTCAACTCGGTTTGGTCAAAAGTAGTACGGTATAGAAAATAATCCAGATGTGTTTAGTCACTGACATTGTTTCTTGCAGAACCTGATAACTTCATGTATTAATCTACTTCACAAGCATATGTGTGTATCATTATTTTCAAGTATTATAATTGTGGGGTTTTCAAAAACGTCTGCAAAATGTTTGTCACGTGACATAGTCGTCATTCCAGTCGCTCACCACTTGGGGCCATCATTAATTGATGGTCACAAAAGTTTGAAGTTATTTTTCTTAACAACATTAATAATGTAACACGTATTAATGAGTGTATACCGAGAGCAGGATTGATGCATACTATAGGAAAGTTGGTTGACCCAAAATGTCCATACGAAAAAGGAAACTATATGAGGATAGCCAAGTAATAAATTATGTGATTAATTGTTAGGTCGTATAGACAAAAAATCAACGGTGGTGTCCCACTTCATACATATAATTATTGTGAAGCTGGGGCCCGTTTCACTAAACTTCGTACGACTAAAATGTTCGCAAGTGCACATTTAGGATCGTCTGGAAATTCCAATTGGTGAATTTACATCTATTGAGCATAGGCTGCATATGCAGCATATGCTCAATAAATGTAAATCCAACAATTGTTTACAAGAAAACATTGCTAATGTGAAATTTCCAGACTATCATAATTTTGCACATTTTAGTGGTATGATGTTTAGTGAAACGGGCCTCAGTTTTCCAATCTCTTTGCATTGATCCACGTACGCGCTGGTGCTGCATTCCACGCCGGCGAAAATGTTTCACGTCGAGGAATGCAGGGATCATTTTGGGCATGAAAATTGCACAAATGGGAGTAATTCTCGCGTTGAAATCGGGAAATCAATTTTCCTCCAAATCCCGCCGTTTTGCAATTATTTGCAACTTTGCGTACTCTATTGCCAGTTTAACAAGGCACGGTAGCCGTGCCAATAGCCTGGGACAATTGGTGCGCATCGGATGTTTACGTAGCGCCTATGTATATCAATACTGGTTCCCGGTTGCCATATAAAAACGATTGTGACCGGAATCCAGTCGGTTAGAGTAGGCCTCAATCTTCAACAACAACAACAACATTTGTTTTCTCGTCAAGGTTTGGCGTGTTTTATGGAATAATTTGCTGTTTTTGTGTGCCAGAATTTATTTCCGGGGGCATATAGCCCGCGTCCTGTCTGTCTGAACTACGCATTTCTCTCTGTCCGAACTGCGTTGAAGATTTTGTGTGCCTGACTGTCTGTCAAGTGTCATGATGTTTGTTACTTTGTATACAGGAAATATTGAGTTGATACTCCGCATGCACGATTATCATCGTACATACTTTCATTCTACGCTCAACGCCTGTTGCACCCAAGCCTAAGGTCAAACACATACTTTGTGAAATTTACTTATTTGTGCAAATTTTGTTGTTGTTACAAAACACACAAATTCACCCAAATATGCCTCACATAAATACACTCAAAATACAGGTCATATATTTTCCATGTTAGTAAGACATCATTATAATTATTACCGGTATGTGTGCAAAAAAAACCATGTCTAAACATACTGTGACAGTGTCAATATGTTTTCTCTGAAATGCGCCAGAATGCAGGGAATGGTATATACTTATTAAAACATGTCCGGGGGGCATGCCCCCGGACCCCCCTAGCAGCCTCCAGAGCTACGCTCGGTCGACAATATCTCATCAAACTGGTCAAAATCTCACACAAATCAGATGAATGGGATATTTGATCTCATTCAAATCTGACCCCAGGGTAATCCCTGGGAATGCACCGGTTTCCTAACGAGATGCCACTCAGCTCTACTTAAGAGTTATCGCATTGTTTCGTTTAGTAATCGGTTCAAATTTCTTGCGCCGGTTTCTAGACGAAAATATGTTTATGCAACTTATTCTCTGACTTTAGCTGAATGGGAATTCGTCAGGAATCCGGAGACTATTTCTGCGTGAACTATTTTACGCCGGCGCGGCGTGCAACACCAGTGGTACTTGCACTGTCTGTGTGGCACATTCGTACGTTTATCAGCACACATAAAAGCGCAAGCTGAAATGCTCTGTAATAGGTGCATAAATATAAACCCAAGGATATGTGCATCGTTGGTCGTATGCCATTGATATGACAAAATGTCAAATATATCGCCTCCTATACTAGTTGTATAGCGGAGAACCTTGAGTCACTGTCGCTTCTTTGTATATGGGTCAGACTGTATGGTTACCGCCCCTATCGCATTGTTGTATTTCGTCGATTTTGATTTCGAAAATATATGTGTGACTATAGAAATGGGGCTTATGGTATTTGTGACCCTTTGTTTAGCTCTTAATCTGTTGTCACGTTATACCTACTACAGTTTTGTGAATATCTATACTGCTTGACAGGGGCATGACGAGTGTTTTCCGACTGAATGCCGAACAATGCAGACCCTGATCAGACTTCGCGGATGAGCAGGCTGACCTGGGTTTACACTGGTCGCAATTTCCTTAATCCCGATCTCTTCAGTCACTATATATAGTCAGAAATTAGCAAATGAATCCAGGCATCATACGAAATGGCGCTGGGAATGTTTTGTAAATAGTGGACGCAATTTGGGAGGTAACACCAGTCTAGGGACCCGTTTCACTAAACTTCGTACGACTAAGACGTTCGTAAGTGCAAACTTTAAATCCACAATAATTCCAGCACAAAAATATTTACACAATTCCCTAACATTTGATTGGTCCGTAGCGAGTCTCTGTGCAAAATTTATATCCCAGTAAACTCCCATGCCGAACTACTTTCCGTAACCGTCAGGCGCAGTTAAAATAATTCTTAAGAAAACGGAAAATAAACACATTTTCTTGATGAATTTATTTCAAATGCTGGAATTATAAGGAATGAATGGCCTATTTATGGAATATAAACTTTGAAAAGTCGCGGGAATATTGGACGAGGCCTTCCGGCCTTCGTCCAGTATTCCCGCGACTTTTCCAAGCTTATACCCCGATACATTCCACAAAAAGGCCATTCATTCCTATAATAACATTTGTTCTGACAGCCGATTTTGGAAAATCTTTCGTGGATGTGATGCATTTAATGGTAGCATTAAAGAAACCCGTTAATATGGGAAGAAATTCATAGAAATCTCCATACCAACGTTTTTATCGTACGACGTTTAGTGAAACGGGCCCCAGGATTGTATAACTACATATAAACGACAGCGAATAAGCTACTCCGCAATACTGCTGCATTCGCCGTTGCCATCAATTCGTCCCATTCGTTTCATTTATCCCATTTGTCCCATTTGTCCCGTTGGTGACGTCATTTGCGTCCCACGGCTCGGTGAAATCGTCGCCGACGTCTAGCCCATGGTGAAGTACGTCATTTTTTACGAAAGCCCAGGACATGTTTTCGGTGGTGAACGACTTGACGACGTCACCGTCGGCACTGATCACGATAACGCCACCGTAGCCGTCGACTCGCTTCGCCATTCCGTCTAGTGATTTTTCGGCTGCCTCCTGTGGAGTCATCCCTGTGGGCATATATAGAGGATATTCCATCGTACATGCTTGAATAGCGTGAAATAATACACGAGTGTACGTCGGCTCCCGCGTAAACAATTAGTAAGCGAAGCGAACTAGTTGTTTACGCTGGAAGCCGTTATTTCAAGATTATTAAAAACGGTAAGATGGAATATACTCGAATAATATTACATCCTATCCTATATTAGATTTATGAACAACATATTCGAACAGAAATACATTTTATAAAGTTTCGGGGGGGGGGGCGTTTGCATCTGTGTATGTTTTTTTTTGTGGGCTGTGCTTCTTTTATAAGTCCTGCAGGAGGGTGCATGCGGATGATTACGAGTGTTCTCTTCACGGTGTATTAGTTGTAAGTTGACAATTACGGGTTTTCTCTCATGCTGCTAAATCCATGTATATAAAAGCTTGAAATGTAATACAATATTTGCATACGTCAGTTTACTAGGCTACAATATTTGCGTTGGCAGAATACCTTCTGACTGATACTTGAACACATAATTAGTTGCAATAATCCCAATCATCAATGTTCATTTCAACGAAAAGATAACTAAACTGGCACGAGAGAACTCATCGAAACCCAAGGCCGTAGGCCGCGGGTTCAAACAGTTCCAGAGTGCCACGGCAAACGTTTACCAACGGCTGGACATGGTCGAACGTTATTGTTACATTTCCGTCCAAACTCTCAGGCAATTTGAGCATATATGCAGTACTTTCTGTACTTCGATAACCCGTTCCATTCAAACAGCTGATTTACGCATACATATTCCGGGGCCGCAGTACACGTCGCGTGATGCAGGTGATCCGTTCTCGGCATCCATTTCAAAATGTTAGTGCGACCGTCGAGAACTGATATGGTGACGTAATGGCGCGTTCTACTAACGTCATGAGACACGTTCGTTACGTAGCTAGCTGTTGGCTTGACCCCGAAATGAGCATTGTCTACTGCCATTGTCAAATAGCCAGCGCTGGACGTTTGAACCCGACTGTGAGCGGGGTCAAATAACGGCAGTCATGTAACAATGTATAATATATTACACGCACCTAGCTTCATGAGATTGGAGATCGACGACGCCAGACAGACCTTGAAGATGGACTCCCCATGCCCGTGCAGGATACGGCCCCTATCTCGTTGTCAGCGTACCCGCCGGCCCCTGTTGGACAGAGAGAGACCATGTGACGATACGGTACAGGTTTATAAGGTATTTATAGCATGATGGTTGATGGGTATATGTCATATAATGCACTTATCTATGTGTTATATCGTGAAACAGTGAAACAATCTAAATCTTCAAAAATCGCTGAGGGCGACAATATTATTGTCGCCCTCAGCGATTTTTGAAGATTTAGATTGTTTCACTGTTTCACGATTCCTTTGTGCAACTGCGAAATTGACTAACTCCTTTGTTCCACTGTCTCCGTCAATTGCTTTCGAAATATGGCGTATGTTTTGCAGATTTGAAAGTCAATTTTAGGTGTTAAATTCGGTACAATGCGACAAAGCTTTATAGCACAATGCCATACAATGTATATGCTACTGTATCAGTGGCGGGTCGAAACGAATAATCTTCGCTTGAGTTTATAGTTGTCGGACTTATATAAATGCTGCCTGTTTGGCGTATACTAATATAGTATTCCGGAAGTCCGTGAGAATTTCAAGTCGACTTACGAGGCACAATAAATGTAAATCCAATAAGTGTTCACAAGTAAACAGTGTCAATGCGATATTTACAGACTATCATAATTTGGCACATGCGAAAATTTAGACCTACGAAACGGTCCTCATGTCATTGTATGCAGGCCAATTGCACGATGCCAAATATGGGTAATCGTAGTTTTCTTGCTACATTTGTACTTGAATCACTTCACTTGACTGGTTGTAAGAAACATAATGAATATGCCATCTCTAGACTGTTTTACACAAGTATCAATTTCATTATTTATGACTGTGACTGGAGAAATGGGGATTAGGGGATTTATGACCAGTCTGATCTCCTAACACAGTCCTGTTGCATGGTAAGGATGTATACTGTATGTTAGAAGCAGATCCGATTTCACCAACATTGCAAAGTATACTTGTCTAGCAAAGTATACTTTGAGGGAGTAATAATTTATTTTTCCCGAAATGCATTATTTCATACAGAACTAACGACTGCATATATTTGATGATTAAAAATATGCAGAATTATTATACTGAATTTATTACATTATCACAGCCATTTTGGCTGTGATAATGTAATAAGTTCAGTATAATAAAAACTAATAAATTTATCCTTAAATTGAAAATTTCTCCCTCAAGTTATGCTTTGCTAGAAAAGAGGTATAATTTGCAATGTTGGTGAAATAGGCTACAGGTCTATCACGGACTGAATGTCGATCAGTGTAGATCCTGATCAGCCTGTGCGAATGTGGATCTACACTGGTCACAATTCCATAATCCACATTTATTCAGTCACAGCCATAGTGTAACCCAAAGTGATTGGTGATTGTTTCCAGTTACGGGAATTCAGGAACGGTGAAAACCATGCTACTATTTACCTGTGTATACATACATGTCATTCCATTGTATTGTGTCTGGAGTTGGTAGCTACATGTACAATGATATGGTTATACTGCATGGACATATGAACACAACATGTACTTTGGTGCAAATCCGGGCATTTACTTGTTTTATGCGAGCAAACTTAGCTTAGATTACATATACCTTTGTTTTCACATGACAGCATAAAATCTGTCTTCTGATTGGTTGTCCCGCACCACGTGACAAATCAAATGACAGGCCTGTCACCGTATGTCTGCAACAAACACGCCTAAACCAGAACGAGGCACACACGTTCAATCATACACATTTGCTGCATCACTTTCCGGACATGCGATATAAAATCATATAGCATCAATCGTTATGAAGGAAGCATAGTATTAAATCCATCTATGTGAAAATTCAACAGAATCGCCTCTCGAACTTTGATGATGAAATAGAGAATAACCATCTGCCTTTGTTGTATATGGAACACAATGTCACGTGACATCCAGGGGGCCGTTTCACTAAATGTACGACTAAAATGTTCGTAAGTGCAACATTATGATAGTCTGTAAATATCACATTAAAAATGTTTCCTTGTAAACAATTATTGGATTTACATTTATTGAGCACAGCCTATGCTCAATACATGTAAATCCATCAATTGAAATTTCCAGATGATTCTAAATATGCGCTTACGAACATTTTAGTCGTACGATGTTTAGTGAAACGGGCCCCAGGACACGTAATTCGGATGACCAAGGAGTGCAAAGCACGAGTTAGTCAGCCAAATATGTTGCCTAGATCTCGAGTGAAATTATGCCTATACTCGACAATGGCTGATGTTTATTCCATTTATTACATACTTTTGCTTAAACAATAGTATTTGTCTACTGAATCAGATCTGTGTAGTTCGGAAGTGAATTGAAAATCTGTAACTGCACTGGTTACAATCACAGGCACGTTGTGGTATGAACGACAGAAGCATCTTTAAATCATAGGCAACTTTACTCTGATATTAAACATCTAGGAGGTAGGACACACGCAGTCTTTTCAACAATTGTGTCGTTCATATCACAAAGTGCCAGTGGTAACAGTACGTTAAGTTGTACAGTTCCGTCAAGTTGTACCTTTCCGCTGGTCTGTTTTTACACTTGCGCAAAACGTGCAGTTTGGTCAGTAGTTCAGCTGGAAATCATGCTCCAGATAAGGAATTAGTAATTGAGTATTGTCACTCCATCATTTCTGAAGCAATTGGGTATTTCAAAATTTTAATTGGGTAAAATAAAATCACACTACTGTTTACATATCAACAGACAGAAATTATTGAATAGTTTGCTTCGATATCAAAACATGTCTTGGCATTTCATTAGAATTGTCTCCTTGGAGACAATTCTAATGAAATACCAAGATGTGTTTTCATGGAAAATAAGAAAAATATTATATATTTGTGGTATTTTTATTGTTTTCTGCAGCATGATCAAGGTACCCAAATTTGTTATTGCTTTTGATTCTCGCTACTTCTGATTTCAATTGGGTATTTGGCAATTTTAATTGGATATTTAAGCAAATACGCAGCTTATCTGGAGCTCTGAGGTAGTAGTACATGTTAGCCGTTAATGTGCCACCAACATACATCGTATATCCAAACGAGCATTCGTGATGCAAATGCAATTTGGTAGTTTGTACTTTGTTATACCGCCCGCATACGAATAACGTCAACGGGTATACATAAAATCGTCATTCCGTCCGTCCGTAAGATTGCGTTAATTTTTTCGGGTACCCATTATCTCTGCAACCGTAAGTCAGATTTGAAACCTCGTATACTTTTGTATCATCATCCATTTTCATTTTTCTTCAATAGCCCATCCGTGTGGCTTTCGTGCCAATGCCAAGGTCAAATGACGTAATAGTTGTTGGTCGGACAAGGTGTCGGCCGGGGTATCCGTGAGCCCATGTTCACTTACTCTAGTTATGGAAGTCCGTGATTAATAAATTTAATTAAGTTAGCGTCAAATTCCATTCGTTTACTCTAATACACCTATACATGTATTAGAACAAGGGCGAAAACATGACGCAGTTGTTCGTATTTGGGTCATCTTGTTATTTATCTCTTTAGAATATCACCGGCAGAAGATATAAAAACTACTTTACGCGGAAGAGATTGAATATGGCACGAAGTATGTAATAAACATATATCACTTGCACACCCAACAAGCTCTGAGTATTTGCAATATGGTAACATGTGTTTGTACCGATTCCTTTACTAATGCAGCCTCAACGGGAGGGATGGACAATATTGCAATTCCAATACTCCTAAATTGGCATACATATGCATGCAGTTGATGGCGTACCGTTCATCATACAGGGGTTGCTGCTGTGACCTTAGATGACCAGTGAAGGTCACAGACAAAATCAGACACATCGAACATATAAATTGAAAACAACACTGTATTTGTTGTTAGAAAGGTTTATTAAGGCGGGTATTAATGCTGTGATGACTGATGAGGTGATGTACACTTTCTAGCAACTAAATAGTCCAATTATATAAAACGGACCGACCCCGATTGTGGAAAGGTGCACCATAACATGTACGAGACCCAAGCGACCAGCATAGCCCCAGATCAGCCTGCGCATCCGCGCAGTCTGATCTGGGCCTATGCTGATCGCCATTAACCCATTGCAACAACCTTTCAGTTGCATGTTTAGATTCGATTCGGCGTACACTTAAGGGTGGGAATTGGTTCGAACAAAGTCCGTACTGGGATATAGCCCAGTAAAGAAGCAGGCCGATGGTCGTCGGCCTGATTTATATTTCCGAAATTTGATAAATGTTGTATTTAGTCAGGCTCCAGAAGTGTGTGCCAAATATAGGAGAATCTATACAGGTATGGTAGCCTATAATTTAAGTTGCATGTTCAATGGTTAGTTCCTTATCTTGGGCGATATGTGTATGTAACAAGATACGGATCGGACATTGTTGAAAGTGGGTCAGACGCAATTGTCAACTAGACGCCAAATTATCAATAAGCACCTGTTGTTTCGTTATTCGTTTGCACGGTGGCTTATGTACGGCATGCTAATCTGCTATTTATGGCCCGCTTCAACGTACATTTTCCTATATCTCGGCAAATATTGGAGCAATTCTGATCAAGCGTAGATACCCCAGGACATGTGTGACTGTGACTAGAGTAGGACTTGTCAATAATGTCAAAAATACTAACTAAATGTAAATACAGTGTATAATGTTCGAAATAACTCGAATACGAATACAGCTATAAGTACGTAATTTCAAAATAACTTGCTAAAGTTAAGAGGAATGCATCATTGGCATGTGCTAGTATCCAATTTTCCCGTAGTACCTACAATTTTCTCAAAATTGCTCCAGTAATCACCGAGACACGAAAACGGAGATGAAATATACAAAACCGCCTGCGTTCATCTTACCCAGATGTCAACGTTTCTGAACATCTATTGGCAATCTCAGCTCGCAATCAAGCAGTTTGGTTGGCTGAGCTGTAGCACAGCTCAGGCTCAGTTATTCAAGCTACTTAATTGTTAGCACAATATTCATGTACATGTATTTTTCTATAAAACAATTCACAAGACTAGCGCAGGTGGTGGTGTATACATTGCACGGCCCTAAATAGCACGCGGGCCTGACGTACACCGCCCACCAGGCATTCTGCCCGCGACCTACCCATGATAGGGCTATCGCCCACCCGGCCCGGCTTCTTGGCAGTGATGCCCCCGGTGGAGGTGCCGAACGCCACGTTGCCCGCACTGTCCAGGGCCAGGGCGCCCACAGTGTCGTGCCCTGTGTTTACTGCCTCTTTGTCGGTCGTGTGCCTGTTGCCAAATGAAATGAAATCAACGAGGGATCGTAACCAGTTATTTCCCTTTGAGGTTATATTGATATTTTCGCTATTTGTAGCTGTGACTGAATAAATGGGGCTTATCAGTTTTGTAACCAGTGTAGATCAAGATCCGCAATCTGATCAGGATCTGGGACTGTTCGCCATTCCGTCAATAGCCCTATATATCGCTATAAGGCGATAGGAGCGTGTTGTTTGACCAGGAGCTATACTGGTCGCAAAACCCATAATCCCCATTTATCCAGTCACAGCCACTTGTTAGCATTTATTTCCTACTGAATACTCCGGTTGCTTCTTGCTACAGTTGGGATTGCGAACACCGTGAACCCATCTCAGTACGGAGCCCCGCAGGGGACATGAATTTCGTTTTATTAATTCGTTCCCACGAATTGTTAATTCGTGGGAACGAATTGTTAAATTGAGGCAACATATTGTTATTTCGTGGGAACGAATTAATAAAAAATAATAATTCTACGTCCCCTGCGGGGCTCCGTAGATATTGAGCATTCACTGTTACCACAAATCAATAAAATCAAATCAATTAAACACCGTAGCCAGTTGCTTCCCTTTGGAATTCAATGTATAGAGCCGGAGTGTATTTCCTACTGCATAATTGGGATGGCGAACAGAGTAGACCCATATCAGACTGCACAGCTCTCTCGGTATCGTAATCCTATCCAGCGACAAAGCGTTTGTGTGTGATTCCTATCCCGATATAAACCATATGTGTACATAGAACGACTAACACAAGGGAGATAATTGCTGTGTGTATTTTACACAAAAGAGTTGCAGTTTCTGCCCTTTGCGAATATAGCCCGCCTTCATTGGCTATTTGCAAGTCAGCGCTGTTCCGTCCGGTCGATTCACTCGTCGAACGAGCGTGAGTACGGTTCAATCGATATACTTCTTATTCCATGTGTGTTTCTACAGAGACCCGGGGCACGTTTCACTAAATTTCGTATGACTAAAATGTTCGTAAGTGCAAATTTAGGATCATCTAGAAATTTCAATTGATGGATTTGCATTTATTGAGCATAGGCTGCATATTCAGCCTATGCTCAATACATGTAAATGCAATCATTGTTCACAAGAAAACAATGTTAATGTGAAATTTCGCACTTACGAACATTTTAGTCGTACGAAGTTTAGTGAAACGGCCCGCTGATTGGGCCGTTTAGATCAGCTCTGATTTTGCCATTGCTACGGCATTTGTGACCTGATTAGCACCGGATCTCAGTTGTTTTTTCATCCAAATATTCGGAGATATTTTGCCCCAATGCCCTCTTAAAAAAGAATCTGTTTCCCGTACTTCAAAAGCAAATCCGCCCCGACGAAATTGTCCATATGAAACTAACAAAATATTCAATGGGATGACTCATTTTATTATGAAATACCTACCTTGTACTCATTTGCTCACGAAGTAGATACATCGCTGTATTTGTTTATTTGATAATAGATGCCGTTATGGATTACTGGAGGTGGGGGTCCCCTATTGTTGAACTTCTCCCCTCCAAAAAAAGGCACTGACACTGGATCCACATATATTGCAATTATTTCTCCAGTATCTACTAAATGTATTCATTACAATACGTAGAAAGATATATTTAGATCCAGACGTCACGGCTTGTTGTCAGAAATTAATTTGTTATGCATCCTGTTCAGACTTGTACATGGGCGCGTGGGTGTCAAACGGTCAATAACGTAGTCGTAGCGCGTATGGGCGAACATGCATTGCTACAGACATGTGCACGCGAAGAAAGCGGGGCAACCAATGAGTAAGTTATAGTTCCATATTGAATTGTTAATGAACTAATTTATTAAAAATTCAATATGTGAACTATAACTTACTTAATAGATAATTTTGTTCACGAGCAGCAGTATGGGTTAACAATGAAAACTTTGATGAAGCACCAGCGTATGCTGATCTGTGATTACACCGGCCGCATGATCAGCAAGCACGTATATGTAGGGACGTGACGCATACATTACTAAAGGATTTTTATTCAAGCCCCTGTGGGTTGAATTTAGGTTTGTTTAATGGATTTTCCAGGTCTCGCAGGATCGCGTAGTGATTTTTTTAGCAGCCAACGCACGTTCATAATTTTACCTACGCCATGTTAAAGAATGCGAATGTGAACGGTGCATTATGAACGTTTCACTCATATTTTTCGCCAGCTACATTTTTTTTCGCTACAGTTATATAATTTCTCAAAAAACTTTCTTATTTTATCAAATATTAACTGTCGTGTTGCATAATAATATCTTTTCGCGGGTTATGCTGACCGATACACATACGTCGCTATATACGCCATGAAAAAATAGTTCTGATATGAGCTAACATAATTTGTATTGTGTCGTGTAATACATGTGTTGTTATTTTTTCTGCACGACATTTATATTAGAAAATGTTTATCTGATATAATATAATATAAACTGGCATGTATTCATTTGAAGAATTTTTTTTTTCACGCGCAATGATACAACCGCATGTCTCCGTATAGTATTTTATTTTCCGACCGCCATTTTATGCCGACCCATTCCATAAACACAAAGAATATGTAAGATTTGTATCGGTTCTATTGTGATAATATATCCACATTTATTGTTATATTATAAATAAGTTATCTCATCTTCTATTGCACAATATTTTTTTAATAATCAGCGTGGGTGGAAGCTATTTTATTTAATTCATACCAAGTAAACATTATCTGGTAGCCTGCCTGGAATCGAAACTGAAAGTATGATATAAATAGAACACAGCTACTGAGTTCATCTACAGGATACATCGCGAGTTTGATTGGGAACTACAATCGCGGTGCATATCGTAACAAGAAATTTGTGGCACAGATATTATACTACACAGACTAGTGTAAAAGTGAAACTGTTCAGTGAATCAAGGAAATAGGCAAGGGGGGAATCCCATATACAACACGCAGAGTGATTTCCCCTAGACGACTCTTCCAAGAGAAATCACTCTGCGTGTTGTTGTTTTTTGTTCTGTCGTGTTTAGTGAATGGATTCTCGCTGTTTCTACCTTATTCATATACTACTATAAACATATACGTACATTAATAAAATTGTCTGGCACCTGTGGTTAAACATGGTCACATATTATTTAAATAATTAACAATTCATTTCCATGGTTTGCGTGAATATTGTCCAATTATTGATATTATTTACTCTTTTTTTTCCACTCTTTTTTTTTCCACTTGCAGATCTGGTTTCAGAGAAGAAGTGATATTGCAGATCTGGTTTTGGAGAAGAAGTGATTGATGGTACATGTATGTGAAAATAACTAACCCCCCCCCCAACCACCCACCCCACCCCCCCCCCACCCAACATTCCTGTGCATTCAACAAGACTGCATGGGAGGTACATGTAGGAGGGAGTAGCGAAGGGTAATTTAACGATTGGTGTTCATCCTTATGGAGTGCCAACGTACATAGTTTGGCCATCATGTACTAACTTTGGCCCCCTGGTACTTCAGAGCTAAATCCTGTTATGCCCCATTAAGAAAGTAATAGCATTAAAAGCTAATCATATTGCTTTTGGGGTGAGCTAAGACTTAAGTGATTCTGGTGCAGCATGGATCTGGCACCAGGCCAGGAGATTCTAATTTCAGGGCTGAATATATATAGTAGTGAATATTGAGCTGTGATTTTGGGAATTTCCCTCATTTTATACAGGTTGAATACAGGATAGTCCATCCTGTTGGCCCGGACTTACATGACCCTGGCTGTTGATAGGCCGTAAACACCAATAATCAATCAATCAATCAATCCACAGCACTCTAATTTCAGGGCAGAATATATAGTTTATGTAAATATTGAGCTCTGATTTTGGAATTTCCCTTACTTTTTTTACAGGTTGAATTCAGGACACTCCATCCTGTTGGCCCGGCCTTACATGACCCTGGCTGTTGATAGCCGTTAAACACCAATAATCAATCCATCATCCTTAATGGAATGCTGACTTACATGGTTTGGCCCTCATGTACCAACCATTTCAGCCCCCCTGGTACTTGCGAGCTAATATGCGCAACATGTTACAACAGGATAGATACTCCAACACCTAAAATGACTATTTACACTATTATATAAACCATATTTGAATATATGCCTTTGTTACCAGCAATAAACATTTGTTCTCTTATTTTTGAGGGGGAGGTAGGAGGAGTAGCGAAGGGTAATTTAGCGATCGGTATTCATCTTGTCGGAATGCCCACTTACATGGTTTGGCCCTCATGTACCAACCATTTCGGCCCCCTGGTACTTGAGAGTTAAATCCTGTTATGCCCCATTAAGAATTTCTGTATATGCAAGGATTATGTTCCTATCCTCAGGAGTATGCTTTCTCATCGGCGAGCATTGCATTTGCCAAAATGGTACAAGAGGGCCGAACCATGTAGGTCGACCATATGGTAAGGATGTCCTACTCAGCAGAAGGCTAGATTGATTGATTGGATCCCTTCTATGACCCAATCAAAATGAATGCAAACCAATTTTTAGCATATTGCTTATCCACACACACGTACTGCGCAGAATTTCTGGACTTTCAGTCCTTTGATTTAGAAACTATTTACATGAATCAGAAAACCGCTATTAACTCGACAGCAACATGATTATGGTTGCGACTAGCTACAATAATTCCCCTCCGATATTGCTATGGAGCGGGGTAGCAATTTTGTTTCTAGGTTCCGATCAGTGTATCCCCTGATCAGCCTGCGCATCCGCGCAGTCTGATCAGGGGATACACTGTTCGCTGGTGTGTTTGAACAACATTACTGATGTCTCTGACGAAATATCTACTTCCGTGTCAGTTTGAATATTACTATACTAGACGATCAGGACCTACAGTGATAAGCAATCATCGATATGCCGTTTTTTGTCATGGTGGGTCACATTACTTTTTTTCAGTCTAACCCGAGCATTTATATTCAAGGCCACCTGTAATGGTGTTTGTAAACATGTTTGTAAAACATATAGGTGACCGATTTGCGGTGTGGTCAGAGACGGATGATTGACGTATTGGGGTCACCGGTTTATTATAAGCCAAATGTTCTAAGTTGATGCGTAGTAAAACATTCGTGTACTATACGCAATTAATACTGGATTATGAATGCCACTCTGATTACTAATTTCAGTGACGAAATAATATCGTTCCATGAAGCAAATTATTTTACGGGTGGTAGGGTGAACGAACGTTCAACAGTCCAACCCAACCCCATCTCATATTTACTATGAGTAACCTAACGAGTTGTGCTTAGTCTCGGCCAATCAAACCTTGCCTGGTTCAGGTACCAGTTCGTTCTCCGAGAATGTACTGAGAACGTTTCGTATGCAATTGATTTTTTCCAGGAATTGCTGGCCTCATTGCGTGGATTTTTAAGTTTGTTAAAACGGCTCGTGTTAGTTAACAGGTCTCGGATTGCTACATGTTTTCATGCCTGGGCTGGCACACTTTTACGGAGCCCCGCAGGGGACATGAATATTTTGTTATTAATTCGTTCTCTCAATTTAACAATTCATTCCCTCGAATTAACAATTCGTTCCCACGATATAACAATTCGTCCACTCTAATTAACAATTCGTTCCCACGAAATGATAATTCGTTCCCTCGAATTAACAATTCGTTCCCACGATAAAAACAAATCCACTGAATTCCCGTGGGAACGAATTGTTATTTCGTGGAACGAATTGTTAAATTGAGGGAGCGAATTGTTATTTCGTGGGAACGAATTGTTATTTCGTGGGAACGAATTAATAAAAAAAAGAATCCTACGTCCATGTGGGGCTCCGTACACTTTGCATCATAATGAGATTGGAATTGTCCATGTATATACGCTGGTAGATACTTTTGTCGGGACGTGACACATGCATTACTAAACTATTGTTTAGAAACCATTTACACGAATCAGAAAACTGCTATTAACTCGACAGCAACATGATTAAGGTTGCGACCAGCGAAATCCCTGATCAGTCTGATCAGAGAATACGCTGTTCGCTTGTGCGTTTGACAAACATTACTGATGTCCTCTGATGAAATAGATACGTCCGTGTCGGTTTGAATATTTACTATACTATACGACCAAGGCCTACACTGATAACCAATCATCGATAAGCCGCTTTTGTCACAGCGGGAGTCGGGTCACATACTTTTTCAGCCGAACATTTATATCCAAGGCCACCTATTTCTGGAGAAAGCGCTGGCCCAGCGTCTTTATTTTCGATCGGTTGCACTGTAGTGTATCTCTAGACTATAATGGTAACGCCGTTAAATCATTGGAGCGAAGTACATATATGTACGAAGCTCCGCAGGGGACATGGAGTTTTTTTATTAATTCGTTCCCATGAAATAACAATTCGTTCCCTCAATTTCTCAATTTATTAATTCATTCCTTCCCACGAATTAACAATTCGTTCCCACGATATATCGTGGGAACGAATTGTTAATTCGAGGAAACGAATTGTTATATCATGAGAACGAATTGTTATTTCGTGGGAACGAATTAATAAAACAATAATGCGGGTCTCCGTACATATGAGACAAGCCATGTGATTTTTCCCGCGTCAAATTACCTCCTCGGAAGGACTTGTCTGTTGGACGGTTATTGTCCAATTAGTATTTACCCATACGCATACTTATGTCGCTGGCAAAGTCCCACGTGTAGGACTATCTGGCAGTCTATAGTGTATTACCTGTGGGAGCTCTACATAGGACAGACTGTGTACCATCTGGTTTAGAGAGACTCCATTGTTTTGTGTACGTACCTTCGACAGAATAAATCATGCACGGTACTGCCGTAGTTTTCCTTGTAGACCTCCAACTCCCGGACCGCCTCCTCAGACACCAGAGTCTCTGTGGGAACCGTGGGTATACCGATCTCTTTCGCGAACTGATTGGCTCCTTTGCTCACGAGCAGCACATGCGCAGTCTGGGGAAAACAAATTGACACTATAGAACTGTGACCGGTTTAACATAATATGCGATGCTGTATTATAAATTCAATTGTTTTTTTTCTTCACTTCATGAACAGAAAATGGCATATTTCAACCAAACACACATTTTATTTGATCAACTTACAAAGAGAGTGTGCCTCCGCTATAAGTGTAACAGGAAGTACAAATTGTATATCATAATGTTTAGTTGTGTATTATAATATCAGATTACGTGTCAATGCGAAACACTATACAACCTGTAGTTGAATTAGGCAGGATATATATACAGACCTGTAGTTGAATTAGGCAGGATATATATACAGAGTTAGTGGGAGTGGGTGGGTATGGCCATTGAGTGATAGTGGTAGATAGATAGGGGCGTGGGAGCGAGAACGGGGATGAGAGAGACAGACAGATAGACAGACCGAGAAAGAGACGGACATACCGAGAACGAGACAGACAGACCGAGAGAGACAGAGATAAAGAGATATTTTTTAGAGAGGTTGATATAGACAGGAATAAGAGCACTGGCGCCCGGGCAGCAAGTGGATACCAACATGTTATATAGAGAATAGTAGGTTAGTGCCGTGAATGGGGAAAAATATCTGGCAAGGCTTAGGAAACGGGATGGGCGAGGCTCACCTCCGTGCCGCGCCATTTATCCCGTCAACACCTACAGATGGCTTTACAATGCAAACAACCCCAATAACCCCAGCCACCGCACATATTCATACGCAGTGATTAGGTCGTATTGATAGGATATCGTTTCACGGCATATACGCACTGTGTTGACGGGATAAATTGCAATCATTGACCCGGTCAAAGAGAGCACTGTCGGGACATTTTAGTATGTTGGCATCCACGTGTTGACTTGATGCCAGTGAAACAGAGTCCCAGTTTAATACCGACCTTATCCATGACTGCCCGTGCGAGCAGGATGGGGTTTTTGATGTTGTGTACGCAGGCGACGGCGCCCGACTTCAGGGTTTTCCCGTCCATAATAACGGCGTCCATTTCCACCTCCCCGTTGGACGTGAGTACGGAGCCATTGCCTGAAATAATGACATACAGTCTATATATGAAATGCACCGTTCGTCCGCCTGTACGTGTAGATAATTCAGGAGCTTTAGCGAACGGATTATCGACCGTACAGGTGGACACCAGAGCGGAAAACAGTTATTCCATCCCAATACCCATACCGGTAAGCCCGCGGGAATTCGGGCAGAATTAGGATAATTATGTGATCTTTGTCAGGCGAGACTACAACTGTGTCGGTTACAGAGGATACTATACTTAAGAATTGTATATTATCAAGTATGTCAGGCGAGGTAAGGAAACACGTAGGAATTCCGAGGTTCACCGAGGAATTCCTACTGTTTCAGAACCGAGATAGCTGCTAAGATATGTGCATTGGTTGACCATTAGCCATATTCGTTATTCGACAGTATTCTTTTTTTATTAACAACAAAACACTACAATCTGGCCATTTTGAACTTGTTCCGTAGTCACATTGAGATCAAGTTGTTTGACTAACCTAGTATTTAGTGAACGAATGCGACCACTACTGTCTGATCATGATCCGATATTACTCTGGAGGCAGGCGATGCAATGTCACCTTTTAGTGGGGCGAGATCACGTTTATTCCATACTGACAATAAAGACCTTAAGATGAGTTAGACCAAACCGATAGTAATGTTGCTTATTACTTAGCATACAGCTCGGCTCGGAAACGGCAGTAATTCCTCGGCAAGCCTCGGAATTCCTACGCGTTTCCTAGCCTCGCTTTATAATAGTGTTATCAATCCACACTACCTTCGTATCCTCTACGCTTCTGTGCACGTTTCAAATGTATATGTAAATTAAGGACTAATGTAATCACGTTCTTAGTTGTTGCTTAATTTAGCGTGATTCGTACTGAAATTTACACCGATAACTTAATTTAGCGTGATTCGAACTGAAATTTACACCGATAACGTTTATTAAGTGTATTATATAAAATGATGTTCCTGATATCCGATGAACGACTGGTGCATTGTATACATTGCTAAACGTTATTCAAATATGTCAATTGACAAAGTCAGACAGCGGGTAATGGGATTTCAACTGCTTCAAATAATTCATCAAAATACAGATGCATTTTAATTTGAAATAGATTATAGTGCACGTGGTTCATAATCAGTTGTGATAAACGATCAATAATGTTTTATATATTTCACATACGAGGATCATGCAATAAATAATGAACCATATACGGAGGATCATACATGAGTGATGATTTAATATATTTATTAACCCTTTCAACCCTAAGGAACTGGAATGGACTGTGATATGCTAATGTTCCGACCAATCCAATGGTCACAAAATGATTTTCAGATTCGTCCATTTATGAAAAGGGGGTGTTTTTGTTCGCAAAAATATTAAAATTACTTTCAAAAAATGCAGATCCTGATGAGACGGCTCGTCACGAGCCGGCTCATCTGGATCTGCACTGTTTGTATAAACCGATATAGCGGGATTTCGGGTTCAAAGGGTTAAACGAGTTCACTGATTTCATTTGAATCAGTGAACGTGTTTAATAAACAGCGTATTAAATCAACACATTCAAATATTAGAGTACAGTGGAACCTCTGCAAACCTGACACCCTGGGAGGTCCCCAGGGTGTCCGGTTTAGAAAAGTTTCACTGTATGTCATGCATTTAATCATTCTGAGCCATAGTTGTGTGCTATGCGATCACGAATACGAATAATGTTTTAAGTATTCCACGTGGGAACGAATTGTTAAATTGAGGGAACGAATTGTTATTTCGTTGGAACGAATTAATAAAAAAAGAATTCTACGTCCCCTGCGGGGCTCCGGAAGATGCAGTGAGTGACGTGTGTGTACAAGTATCATGCTGGCAGTTGTTTAGCCCAGAGCTAAATCTTACAGTTTATAGTTTCGTGGAATTGATAAGGAAAGGGTCACATTTCATTAAGCCGGTCATGGTCCGAAGTTCTAAAGTTTGTGTTATACGATGCAGATTACAGTCAATAATGTTTAATCAGAGTAATGCGGGCGGCAAATATTCCGGCCTAAACTGCATTAGACTGTGAGATTTATGCTGGGGAAACCGGAGTACCCGGGAAAACCACCTATTCCGGCAAGTAATGACAACTTCACATACGTCGGTGTAGAGGTGAAGAGCTGTGATAAAACAGTTACGGGGAACCAATGCCGGCGCTTTACTGTTGGTCCAAAAACGGCATCAACTATTGACACCCCAACATCCGTCGCTCACTCATGCCCGGCGCCCGGCCACATCGCAACCATGTCCATTTGGTGCTAGGTGGAACAGTGAACGTTACACATATATATCTTATTTGTAATTGTCCGTGACACGTTGTTGAACGTGTGTCTGGCAATATGGCTATCCAATAGCCGTGTAGCTCACAGGTGGAAGACTCGGACCTATGACACCAAAAAAATGCCTATTAAAAAAAAATCCCATTACCCCACCCACTTGGTCTCGTACATTACCATTTTATATACAGAAAGGTGAATAACATTGTGGCCATTATAGAAAGAGCCCTCTCGTTTCCGACTCGCACAAACACAATACACATCGATTAAATGTATGATTTCTGTCGCTGGCAATCGATAAAGGTATTAGGTGTGTGAATATATTCACTTCAAATCGCTCTTTCCAGCATTTATTCAGTTATTCGCATTTTGTATACACCATCCAAAGCGAAATTTGCGTGTACAAAAGAATCTCACACAGAATCGGAGGCCGTCCGGCGTGGATTATCGGTCATATTTGACCAATAACTGATCGCCAGCTCAAACTAAAGTGGTGCACCATGACCATATACATTAGCAACTCCAACCATACAAAGTTCGTCCAATTGTGATCGTTCACCGATCTAAAAAACACCTTTTTTCTACTTTCATTCATGATTCGCGTACTATCAGATTATGTCTTTCGCAATCCCGAAATAGGTTGAATGACGTCATACAGTTTAGATTTAGCCAATCAGAGATGTTCTTTACATAGACGCTTCCTGTTGTATTATGTGCATTGACCCAGTTCCAGATAATGAACGAAATTAGACAAAAAAGTGTTTTTTAGATCGGTGAACGATCACAATTGGACGAACTTTGTATGGTTGGAGTTTCTAATGTATATGGTGATGGTGCACCACTTTAGTTTGAGCTGGCGATCAGCTATCGGCCAAATATGACCGATAATCCACGCCGGACGGCCTCCGATTCTGTGTGAGATTCTTTCGTACACGCAACTTTCGCTTTGGATGGGGTAATCAAAACGCGAATAACTCAATAAATACTTGAAACAGCGATTTGAAGTGAGTATATTCACACACCTAATACCTTTATCGATTGCCAGAGACATATTTCATACATTTAATCGATGTTTATTGTGTTTGTGCGAATCGGAAAAGAGAGGGCTCTTTCTATAATAGCCATATTTATACCCACCTTCTATAAATAGAAGATGGTAATGTACGAGACCAAGTGGGTGGGGTAATGGAAATTTTTTTAATAGGCATATTTTTGGTGTCATAGGTCCGTGTCTTCCACCTGTGGTGTAGCTGTGTTGGAAACGAGCCAAAGCATTATTATGTCTGAAGGTTGTTGATGCACATATAAAATACCATTAAATGATTATGATATGACGCCAGTGTTACGGATATAATACAGAGTTATGGCCCTTGGTGTAGCGTGAAAACTGGGACATCTTTTGGAATTGGCTGTACAAACTTCCATACCCGGGTTTGTGTATTTCAGTTTTGACCTTCGTTTGTTATGTGATTTTGTTATGAAATGATGATATTTGTGTCTTCTCATTGAAGAGTCGACCTGACCTGATAAACATCAGCATATTAATATATTCTTTAGCTAAACAAACGTATTGCTAACCGCAACGCCGAACATACAAGGCGACGGAATGTATGTTTGTGGTTCATACAAGGCGATGGAATGCCATAGTAGATGTTAATGCATTTCATGTGAATATTTCAGTATATCATATAATATGTGGCTGTGACTTGGGAAATTGTGGGCTATGCGACCAGTGTAACCCCAGATCAGCCTGCGCATCCGCGCAGTCTGATCAGGTCCTACACTGTGTGCCATGCATTCATTATATCAGATGTCCTGCTCCGAACAAACAGTAAATATCCATATCAGGCTGCAATAATGTTCTTGAAAATCAGGATTTAGACTGACTAGAAGCATCACAAACACCATTTCTCCAGCCACAGTACATTTTTTGTTCATTGACCAGAAATTTACTAACCATGAATGAGCTGATCACACACGTCAGTGCTTGCTCGCTAGATAAAATCAAAGTACTGAAAGTTGGCACGGGGCACTATTTTCTTGGTCGTACTCGCCGTTTAGCTGTAGGCCGATCAATGGCTGCCCCCATAGAAATTTGCTTGACAAAATATACTATATTTTATATATCTTTATATTAATTCGTTCCCACGATATAACAATTCGTTCCTTCAATTTAACAATTCGTTCCCACATATTACAAGTTCGTTCCCACGATATAACCATTTGTCCCCACGAATTAGCAATTCGTTCCCGTGGGAACGAATTGTTATTTCGTGGGAATGAATTGTTAAATTTAGGGAAATAATTGTTAATTCGTGGGACGAATTGTTAATTCGGCGGAACGAATTGTTAAATTGAGGGAACGAATTGTTATTTCGTGGAAACGAATTGAAGAAAAAAAATTCTACGTCCCCTGTGGGATTCAGATCCTGTGCGCATGTGTCGCTGTGGCCACTTAATGGAATCTGGCGTGTTGTAGCGTCGCGCATTTGTTGTGCGTGAAGACATTTTTTCATATTCCTTGCAAAACATATGAACATTATAATATTTATCATATACTCTCACCCAGCAATTTAGAAATTTAGAAATTACTTACTTTTCAGACTGTATACGAACAGACATGTGTATTGACGATATTTGCAGCCTACACACAGCTTGTCATGTGTGCATTTAAATATAGATACCGGAAATACTGATATTTCACCGGAAATTGTCTATTTCATCGACGAGACATGTGACTTGTATTTACAAGCTGTGTATTTCATGCGTATATATACAATCAAGTACACTTATAAACAATATAATGCAAGCGTGCCCATACTTTGGTAGCCAAACTTCAGTTTTTGTCCGTGGGCATATAAGAGAAAGATGAATCATGTGATTGCTGATGACTACGGTTTGAAGCATGTCACGTTTAAACTTGCATATTTTTTTTTTACAAAATAATACCACGATTTACGGCCACAATACACATAATATACGGCCATAACACACATATATTATATGTGGCTGTGGCTTATCGACCAGTGTAGATCCAGTCTGATCATGATCTGCACAGTTCGCCATTTCATCAATGAACACATGTTGTCCTTCCAATAAACAATATAGATTATCACGCTATTTGATCAGGACCTACACTGGTCGCCAATCCCAGCCACATCCACACACATATATAATTATATATATACGTCTATCTCAAACATACTAAATTGGCTACGTGTTCCCTGGAGTGTTCGTAATATTGAGCGACGTGTCTGAACGACTCGCATATTGATTCAGTCCGACCATTCCCTGGAATCAGTTAGACGCATGCGCACACTACACCCAGGGATTAAACCTTTACGCCGATTCAATCACGTACATGCGCGCGGTTACCGGGTTCGCGAGCACCCGCGCACGTGAGCGTCTGTCATCAAACAGAATAGTCTGTGTCTGGTAGACGAACGATTACGTAATTGCAATGACGCAATACATGTACATGCACAACTGCACACGCGCGATGATGATCGATCGCAAAGGTTCGACTCACGGGTGAAATGGCTACAATTTCCCTAAGGCCTAAAAAATGTTTGTTTCCGGTTACCCGACCCCACCTAGATTTTCCAGCCGAACCAAATATTTTCAGAACAAAAAAGAAAATAATCATTTAAGCTTAAAATAGTTAGCTATGATAATTGCTAATCTAAATTTGGCGTGGATCTGATGTTGATAGAAGACAAAAAGTTTTACAAAATAAAATTTGTTCCTACCTCCTACCTATTTTTTTGTTTAGCGTAATAGGAAACGAAGAGTATTTTTGTTGGGCCTAATTATCATGATTATGTTTGGAAACCAGCAGAAATAGATAACACATGGAGTTGGACTTACATGAGTGATGATTTAATGTGATATTTATTAAACGAGTTTACTGATTTCATAGCAAACGAGGCTATGCCGACGGGTTTAATACAATCATATTAGCACATCTTCTTTCAAGTATTTACACAGCACATGGTCAATTTATGGACATGAGGATGTGATAACACAGTTGTATCACGTTCATCCGAATGTACGATCGTTAATCCACTCGCTAAAGATCGCATATTATCTCCTCGTAAATGCGTACGAACCGTGATCTATTAAATCAACACACATGTTACATTATATTTATTGCATAAGGAAGTCATCATTTTGTGCAATAAATGCATCTTATGATTTTGTTACAACAGGATGTATTTGTTTGAGCGATACTGTAGACCCAGTCAGTTGCTCTACTGTTTGTGAGAACCACGAGGGCAATTGAGAAACATGCGAACAGTGTACATCCTGATAAGACTGCGCCGATGCGATGCGCAGTCTTATCTGGATGTACACTGGTCGCAATGACCTCGTAAACCGCATTTCTCCAGTCACAGTTATGGCAGTCAGCCGATATATTCTAAACTGCCGTTCCTACTCAAGGTTTCTGGTACGACCGTTGGGTCAGTATGCCAGTAATGTAGATCTACCAACAAGATAAACACTGTGTTGAATGTGCTACGCTGGGGTTTCGTTTTATGTGCCTGTCATTCTGAAAACGGATGATCTAAAAGAACTATGCGACCACGGTGGGTGATGATGTAGTCTATTGTTTTAGTTTTGCATAATGGCGGTGCCCATGAGTTGTGAGTAAAATCTTCCGCTTTGCTCGTCTGGTTTAGAAGAAAACCGAGAGAGCTATATTGTCCGCGTTGTCCGCGTCCGGATTTCGGTTAACCTTCACATTCGCAACCCCTCGGTCTATGACCATGGAACGTGGACACAACTTCCTTCTTGCATCACTCACCACAACCCACCCACAATCCACATACCCATGCATGCCCTCGACATACTTTTTCCGGCTGAATGTTATGCTCTTGCATCTTGGTTAACATTTACATTCAAGTCATTTTCTCAACAACCGCTTGGCCTATGTTCATAAAACATGAACACAACATCCTACGTGCATATCTCATCACAATCCACATTATTGAATCACTCACCACAACTCCCCACAATCCACCTGCCCATCCATGTTCTTGACCTAGTTATTTCCGTTTGAATTACTTGCAAGGTGCATGATCACGTGGTTATAACAACAACAATAACAGTGGCTGAAAATGTTGAAATCTTGAAAGTATTATTTGATATTTTCCTTAATATGCAACGGATTTTGATGAAATATGGCGCAGCAAACGCGTCTTCATGAGCTGCAGTTGGTGGTCCAGGGAGTTTGGCACAGACTTATGTCGTTTTTACGAAGAATCGATTTCCGTGTCGGGGACACGGAAATCGATTCTTCGCACAAACGACAGAAGTTTGGGCGAAAATACAGAGATCACCAAATGCAGCTTAACAAGACGCGTTTGATGCGCCATATTTCATCAAAATCCGTTACGTAATAAGGACACTATACAAGAATACGCACTTTGAATCAGATGGATTCTGGAAATTTCAGTACTTGTTGTTGTTGTTAGTACCACGTGACCATACACATTGACTTAGCACGATTGTGCTCCTAAATCTTGGTTAACCTTTACATTGAAGTCACCTTTTCACAATCCCCTCGGCCTATGTTCATTATATTTGGACACATCATCCTACGTGCATCACTTATCGCAATCTATATGTCCATCCATGGCATTGACCTATTTTTCCGTTTGATTTACATGTATTTAGCAAGTGTATACTCTTAAATCTTGGTAAGCCTTTACAATCAAGTTATTTTCTCAACAATCCCTTGGACTATGTTCATGACACAACAATCCACCCTCCAGTCCATGTCCTCGACCAACATTTCCGCTTGAGTCATGGTGAATCTTTACATTCAAGTCATTTTCTCAACAACCCCTTGGCCTATGTTCATAAAACATGAACACAACATCCTACGTGCATATCTCATCACAATCCACTTGCCCATGTATGTCCTTGGCCTACTTTTAACTCTTGAATCACTTTGTACTTTTATGCTCTTAAATATTGGTTAACGTTTATTCGAGTCATCTTCTCAGCAACCCCTTGATCTATGTTCATGGAACCTTGACATAAATGCTTCCTTTCATCACATACCACAAATCACCTACAATCCACCCGCCCTCCATGTCCTTGACCTACTTTTTCCGATTGCATTACTTAAATATTGGTTAACGTGTTTCCATTTGAGTATTTTTCTCAACATCCCATTGCATCGATCAATGTTCACGAAACGTAAACATAACTTCTTTTGTTTTGCATCGCTCACCACAACCCACCCATACACCATCCGATCATCCGTGTCGTTGGCATATTTTTCTGCTTGAACCACTTAGTAGCAATGTAATTCTCTTAGATATTGCTTAACCTTTACATTTGAATCATTGTCCCAACAACCCATTGGACTATGTTTTCATTCACTGTCTGTGTGCTGTTTATTGCTGATAATTTCGGTGATCAAAGTTCAGACGAACGTTGTATCGTTTGTTTGGTTGTGCGATTGTTCATCATACGACTGTGGTTACTTCTTTTTAATAATGACCATCATTAAAAGGAAGATATAGATATTGATGTAAATGTAATATTTACCCCACAACACATGGGCGCCGGCATTAAACACTACCAAAACAATAGACACATGATACCACACATACTGTGTCTGTTATACTCGAGCTTATTGTATTTTCAGTCAGTCTACTTAATCTCGTGCGCGCTTGCATTATGACTTTAATATATGAAACCGATATTGAGGGCGTGGCTTAACCCGATCCCTCACTGTTGAGTGCGCTTATAACTCATGTTCCTATGATACCGAGAAGAAACTTGCGTTTTAGTAAGCACATATCTACCAGATATAGTATGTAACCAAACAAATGTGACTGACGTTCCTGTAGTGTTTATGAGGAAGTATGGCTGAGTGCATGTGTGTTTAATTTAATTACTTATATAAACGTGCGTTCCTCCAGTCTAGTATATTTTTCCCGCCGCACTAGTCATATTTATCAGTTTGCTCGAAATTAAGCGCTGTTCGAGCGCCGCGTCGCACATTACAAACGGTGAATTGTAAAGTGTGTGACATTCATTCATTCACTGTTGGCAACACTCCCCGGTGATGATGTAATATTTCGTATTTTACAAATATTTCACCTGGTGTAGCATAATGCACGCCTGACGATGCATAAAGCTATACTCGTGAGTTTATGTTAAAGGCACTGAATGTCAATTATGCGCATGAAACTAGTACAGTATACAGCTATTTTATGGTCATTCGGGGAACAGTCAAAACTGTTGCTCCGAGGTGGTGTGGACGACCCGAGGCACTACTGCCCAGAGGCCGAAGGCCGTGGGCAATAGTGCCTCGGATCGTCCACAACACCGAGGAAGGCCGAGGGCAATTGTGCCGAGGGTCGTCCACAGCTCCGAGGAAGGCCGAGGGCAATAGTGCCGAGGGTGGTCCACAGCACCGAGGAAGGCCGAGGGCAATAGTGCCGAGGGTCGTCCACAGCACCGAGGAATGCCGAGGGCATAGTGCCGAGGGTCGTCCACAGCACCGAGGGGCAATATGATTTGTATGTTCCACGAATTACCATGAAATAACTTATTACTCAAACTGTAATACTGTATGTACACAATGAAGACAGATTCGCATAAGCAACTTGCTTTCTTCTGGATCCCATTCATATTACCTTCAGTTTTGCTCGTGATGTACATATCATGTAACATAATATGAATAAAATATGTTTATACTAATGAACGGAAATTTTTGCGTCGTCGTCGTCCGCGTCGTCGTCGTCGTCGTCGTCGTCGTCCGCGTCGTCCGGTTTTTTGTAAGGCAAATGCGTTAAAGTTATTGTTTTTTCACAATATCTCTTTAACCCCTTGCCAGACTTTGATAATATTTCACATCAATGTTTGTCTAGGGATGATGCTTCATTACGCACACCGCCACATCCAAATTATGATGGTCAAGGTCATTTATTTACTTGTAATGTTCACCGGTTTTGTAACAGAAATGCGTTAAAGTTATTGTTTTTCACAATATCTCTTTAACCCCTTGCCAGACTTTGATAATATTTCACATCAATCTTTGTCTAGGGATGATGCTTCATACGCACACCCCCACATCCAAATTCTCAAGGTCAAGCTCATTTATTTACTTTTAATATTCACCGGTTTTGTAACAGAAATGCGTTAAAGTTATTGTTTTTTTTTCACAATATCTCTTTAACCTCTTGCCGGACTTTGATAATATTTCACATCAATGTTTGTCTAGGGATGATACTTCATTACGCACACCCCCACATCCAAATTCTCAAGGTCAAGGTCATTTATTTACTTTTAATGTTCACCGGTTTTGTAACAGAAATGCGTTAAAGTTATTGTTTTTTCACAATATCTCTTTAACCCCTTGTCAGACTTTAATAATATTTCACATCAATCTTTGTCTAGAGATGATGCTTCATTACGCACACCCCCACATCCAAATTATCAAGGGCAAGGTCATTTATTTACTTTTAATGTTGCGTTAAAGTTATTGTTTTTTCACAATATCTCTTTAACCCCTTGCCAGACTTTGATAATATTTCACATCAATCTTTGTCTAGAGATGATGCTTCATTACGCACACCCCCACATCCAAATTCTCAAGGGCAGGGTCATTTATTTACTTTTAATGTTGCGTTAAAGTTATTGTTTTTTCACAATATCTCTTTAACCCCTTGCCAGACTTTGATAATATTTCACATCAATCTTTTTCTAGGGATGATGCTTCATTACGCACACCCCCACATCCAAATTCTCAAGGTCAAGGTCATTTATTTACTTGTAATGTTCACGGTCAAATGCCTCGGCAGGCGCGAAACCGCTTCCGTGGCGGAATTCTTGTTACTATTGCCCAGGCGCGTGAAAGCTCAGGAAATTAGTCCAAACTATGGAATATAAACTGATATAGGGAGTTGGGTAACAATCAAAGATAATTTAATTGTAGACTTGTGCCGTGTTGCTAAGAACGTCTCCGTAAATAAATTGGGTTTATAACACTGAAAATACGGAGGCTATTTTTTCTGCAGCCGATGGTTAATTGCAGTCAAACCAAGAGAAAAACTATACATTGTCAGAGCTCCAGATAAGCTGCGTATTTGCGTAAATACCCAGTTAAAATTGCCAAAACCCAATTGAAATCAGAAGTAGCGAGTATCAAAAGCAATTACAATTTTGTGGTTCATTTATCATGCTGCAGAAAACAATAAACAGACCACAAATATAGCATAGTTTTCTTATTTTCCGTGAAAACACATCTTGATATTTCATTAGAATTGTCTCCTAGGAGACAATTCTAATGAAATGCCAAGACATGATTTCATTTCGAAGCAAACTGTTCAATAATTGCTGTCTGTTGATGTGTAAACAGTAGTGTGATTTTATTTTACCCAATTAAAATTTCGAAATACCCATTGCTTCAGAAAAGATGGAATGAAAATACTCAGTTACTAATTCCTTATCTGGAGCGGCATTGTGTATGTATATAACTATACAACATGTTTTCAGTACATGATTAATGAGTATGAATGTACAGTTCGCATATTCTAAACAGTGCCATTAGTCACAAGGTGCA
>CM055269.1:119434192-119469105 GCA_029237695.1 Conchocele bisecta
ACTGTCTGTTCCTTTTGAAATCATCTGATGTGTTAGCAATTCAACATATTAACCCATTACAGAAGGGATACACTTTTAGTAGTATGAACCTTTTGAGAGAAAAAAATCCCTATTTTCTTTATTTCTTCTCGAAAGTATATGTTGTAACCACTCATTTGAACCGTCTCGATGAGACGGTTCAAATGAGTGGTAACAACATGTACCTTTATCGATGAATGAACAAAATAATGAGATTTTTTCAACAAAAATCATAGTATCCTTAGGCTGAAATGGGTTAAATGCCAATGTTATCAATGCCATTAAGGATGGGCTACACTACACTTGTAGCAGTAAACAACTTTTGAGAAGAAAAACAACTATTTTCTTTGTTTCATCTGGAAGGTATATTATACAACTTTTGAGAAGAAAAATAACTATTTTCTTTATTTCATCTCGAAAGTATATGTTGTTACCACTCATTTGAACCGTCTCGACGAGACGGTTCAAATGAGTGGTAACGCTATATACTGTTATGGAGAAATAAACAAAATAATGAGATTTTTCAACAAAAATTATCCCATTTCAGAGTTGGTTACACGTTTTATAACTTTGAGAATCAAAATGGGACGTATTTGTTCACATTGTACAAGGCGGGCGACTAGCATGCATAGGTTGTCCTCACAATGACTCAACTTCTACTTAATGTAGTTCTTTGCATGCTGTGCAATGTGTGGGCTATAAATAGTTCAAACATTGCAGATGACAATTCATTATATTCTCTTTTATTTCTCCTTATAAATGTCATGAATATGTTTTGGAATTTCGTGATAGTGTTTACTGTCTGTTCATTTTGAAATCAGCTGATGTGTTGGCAATTTAACAATGTTGTCAATGTCATTAAGGATGGGCTACACTTGTAGCAGTAAACAACTTTTGAGAAGAAAAACAACTATTTTCTTTGTTTCATCTCAAAGGTATATATTGTTACCACTCATTTGAACCGTCTCGACGAGACGGTTCAAATGAGTGATAACACTATATACCGTTATGGAGAAATAAACAATAATGAGACTTTTCAACGAAAATTATCCCATTTCAGAGTTAGGTATAATTTTTTAGATATTATCTGTTAGCGTGGTACAAGGCGGGTGGCTAGCCTGCATAGGTTGTCCTCACAATAACTGAACTTCTACTTAATGTAGCTTACGGTAGCTGTACCCTTCTTGTGGCCCCATGTAAAATCTAATAAAAAACCCTACTAATAAAGCTACTTACGTAATGAAACCATATGGATGCGATCAGTAAGTCTTTATGCAGATACTATACCAATGAAAATCCACACACACCTGTAATATCAGTTTATGAGTAGGTTTTTTGTCGCGCCCGCTTGCGGAAAGCGCGATATAGTCGGCCATTTGGCGGACACACGTACGTACGTTAGTACGTACGTACGTACGTGTGTCCGGTTAAAGTTTTTGGTTAAGTTGTTTGGTTCAGTTGTTTGGTTAAGTTGTTTGGTTAAGTTTTTTGGTTAAGTTGTTTGGTTAAAGTTTTTGGTTAAGTTCTTTGGTTAAAGTTTTTGGTTAAGTTTTTTGGTTAAGTTTTTCGTTAAAGTTTTTCGTTACACTATATCTCTGCAACTGCTTTGCCCATTACCTTGAAACTTCACATGGGTGTTTATCATCATCTATATTTTCATTCTACCCCCCTCCCGTGCGGCCCCTGTGCCCAATGTCAAGGTCAAATTACTTTGAAGTTTTTGGTTAAGTTTTTTGGTTAAAGTTTTTGCTTAAGTTTTTTGCTTAAGTTTTTTGGTTAAAGTTTTTCGTTATACTACCTATCTGCAACTGGTTTGCCCATTACCTTGAAACTTCATATGGGTGTTTATCATCATCTATATTTTCATTCTACCCCCTCCTGTGCGGCCCCTGTGCCCAATGTGAAGGTCAAATTACTTTGAAGTTTTTGGTTAAGTTCTTTGGTTAAAGTTTTTGGTTAAGTTTTTTGGTTAAGTTTTTTGGTTAAAGTTTTTGGTTAAGTTTTTTGGTTATGTTTTTTGGTTAAAGTTTTTCGTTATACTATATCTCTGCAACTGCTTTGCCCATTACCTTGAAACTGCACATGGGTGTTTATCATCATCAATATTTTCATTCTACCCCCCTCCCGTGCGGCCCCTGTGCCCAATGTCAAGGTCAAATTACTTTGAAATTTTTGGTTAAGTTTTTTTGTTAAAGTTTTTGGTTAAGTTTTTTGGTTAAGTTTTTTGGTTAAAGTTTTTGGTTAAGTTTTTTGGTTAAAGTTTTTCATTATACTGTATCTCTGCAACTGCTTTGCCCATTACCTTGAAACGTCACATGGGTGTTTATCATCATCTATATTTTCATTCTACCCCCCTCCCATGCGGCCCCTGTGCCCAATGTCAAGCTCAAATTACTTTGAAGTTTTTGGTTAATGTTTTTGGTTAAGTTTTTTGTTTAAGTTTTTTGGTTAAAGTTTTTGGTTAAGTTTTTTGGTTAAAAGTTTTTCGTTATACTATATCTCTGCAACTGCTTTGCCCATTACCTTGAAACTTCACATGGGTGTTTATCATCATCTATATTTGCATTCTACCCCCCTCCCGTGCGGCCCCTGTGCACAATGTCAAGGTCAAATTACTTTGAAGTTTTTGGTTAAGTTTTTTGGTTAAAGTTTTTGGTTAAGTTTTTTGGTTAAAGTTTTTCGTTATACTACATCTCTGCAACTGGTTTGCCCATTACCTTGAAACTTCATATGGGTGTTTATCATCATCTATATTTTCATTCTACCCCCTCCTGTGCGGCCCCTGTGCCCAATGTGAAGGTCAAATTACTTTGAAGTTTTTGGTTAAGTTCTTTGGTTAAAGTTTTTGGTTAAGTTTTTTGGTTAAGTTTTTTGGTTAAAGTTTTTGGTTAAGGTTTTTGGTTAAGTTTTTTTGGTTATGTTTTTTGGTTAAAGTTTTTCGTTATACTATATCTCTGCAATTGCTTTGCCCATTACCTTGAAACTGCACATGGGTGTTTATCATCATCTATATTTTCATTCTACCCCCCTCCCGTGATGCCCCTGTGCCCAATGTCAAGGTCAAATTACTTTGAAATTTTTGGTTAAGTTTTTTTGTTAAAGTTTTTGGTTAAGTTTTTTGGTTAAGTTTTTTGGTTAAAGTTTTTGGTTAAGTTTTTTGGTTAAAGTTTTTCATTATACTATATCTCTGCAACTGCTTTGCCCATTACCTTGAAACGTCACATGGGTGTTTATCATCATCTATATTTTCATTCTACCCCCATGCGGCCCCTGTGCCCAATGTCAAGCTCAAATTACTTTGAAGTTTTTGGTTAATGTTTTTGGTTAAGTTTTTTGGTTAAGTTTTTTGGTTAAAGTTTTTGGTTAAGTTTTTTGGTTAAAAGTTTTTCGTTATACTATATCTCTGCAACTGCTTTGCCCATTACCTTGAAACTTCACATGGGTGTTTATCATCATCTATATTTGCATTCTACCCCCCTCCCGTGCGGCCCCTGTGCACAATGTCAAGGTCAAATTACTTTGAAGTTTTTGGTTAAGTTCTTTGGTTAAAGTTTTTGGTTAAGTTTTTTGGTTAAAATTTTTGGTTAAGTTTTTTGGTTAAATTTTTTCGTTATACTATATCTCTGCAACTGCTTTGCCCATTACCTTGAAACTTCACATGGGTGTTTATCATCATCTATATTTTCATTCTACCCCCCTCCCGTGCGGCCCCTAGCTGTGCCCAATGTCAACTTTGAAGTTTTTGGTTAAAGTTTTTTGGTTAAGTTTTGTGTTTTAAAGTTTTTGGTTAAGTATTTTGGTTAAGTTTTTTGGTTAAAGTTTTTTGTTATACTATATCTCTGCAACTGCTTTGCCCATTACCTTGAAACTTCACATGGGTGTTTATCATCATCATATATTTTCACTACCCCCCTCCCGTGCGGCCCCTGTGCCCAATGTCAAGGTCAAATTACTTTGAAGTTTTTGGTTAAGTTTTTTGGTTAAAGTTTTTGGTTTAAGTTTTTTGGTTAAAGTTTTTTTGTTATACTATATCTCTGCAACTGCTTTGCCCATTACCTTGAAACTTCACATTGGTGTTTATCATCATCTATATTTTCATTCTACCCCCCTTCCGTGCGGCCCCTGTGCCCAATGTCAAGGTCAAATTACTTTGAAGTTTTTGGTTAAGTTTTTTGGTTAAAGTTTTTGGTTCAGTTTTTGTCGCGCCCGCTTGCGGAAAACGCGATATAGTCGGCACTTTGACGTACGTACGTACGTACGTAGATACGTGTGTCCTGTTAAAGTTTTTGGTTAAGTTGTTTGGTTAAGTTTTTTGGTTAAAGTGTTTGGTTGAGTTCTTTGGTTAAAGTTTTTGGTTAACTTTTTTAGTTAAGTTTTTTGGTTAAGTTTTTTGGTTAAGTTTTTTGGTTAAAGTTTTTCGTTATACTATGTCTCTGCAACTGCTTTGCCCATTACCTTGAAACTTCACATGGGTGTTTATCATCATCTATATTTTCATTCTACCCCCCTCCCGTGCGGCCCCTGTGCCCAATGTCAAGGTCAAATTACTTTAAAGTTTTTGGTTAAGTTTTTTGGTTAAAGTTTTTGGTTAAGTTTTTTGGTTAAGTTTTTTGGTTAAATTTTTTTGTTATACTATATCTCTGCAACTGCTTTGCCCATTACCGTGAAACTTCACATGGGTGTTTATCATCATCTATATTTTCATTCTACCCCCCTCCCGTGCGGCCCCTGTGCCCAATGTCAAGGTCAAATTACTTTGAAGTTTTTGGTTAAAGTTTTTGGTTAAAGTTTTTCGTTATACTATATCTTTTTTTTTAGTGTCCATGCCTCGCCACAAGGCACGACATGCAGGCCGCGGCCATCTAGTTTTTATTATACGACCGTTTTTAAAAAACGGTACGTATTGGCGGCGGACAGAAAAAATGCATAGTTTGTGTACACAACTCCTCTGAAACCGTTCAGTCGATCGATCTGAAACTATACACACGTCTTCTACACATATTGGCCCCGTGCAGGCACCGGGGCGGGATCAACTGATCCTGAGAATAGTGCTGCAGTAGCCATTGCTTGTCGTAAAAGGCGACTAAACTGGCTTAACGATTGGGTTCATACTTTCCGGAACCCACTATACCGGATTTGGCCCTCATGTACATTTTTGGCTTTCTTGTATGTGAGAGTTGAGTCAGGCTATGCCCCAAATATAAAAATAAAATTAGTGCTAATCCTATTACTTTTAGGGGATGGGATAAATGATGCTGGTGTGGCGAGGGCCTGGCACCAGATCAGGTTGTTCTAATTTCAGGACTGAATATATATTTTGATTGTAAATATTGAGTTCTGAAGTTGGGATTTACCCCCCTCGGACAGGTGGATACGGGACTCGACCCCGTTGACTCGTCTGCGTGTAGACTCCCTGAGGCTTGTACCTCTATGTCAGAAAAGCGGACGTTAAACCCTATTCACTCACTCACTCACTCACTCTACACATATTGAAGATGTGCACCTTGGTGTTTTTATGGCGAAAAAATATATTTCTTAACAAAAATATCACCTTTTTAACTTAGCCATTTTTTTCTACATTTTTGTATCCAATTCTATATAATTTCTACTTTACATATCTCTACCTAAATTAGTATACATGTTTAGCACAATGAGAGGAAGAAATAATGCTATAGAGTTTCAAATTCTCATTAATGTTTCTTGCCTTGGTGACAGCTTCACATTTCTGCATCTTCGCTGTCTGGCCCATCTTCGACGGGCGTATTTTGTGACTTACGGCACTCTTGTTAGCTTTCCATTGACATTACATGGGGCCACATGAAGGGTACAACAACCTTAACTAAAGTTGGTATACATGTTTATCATGGCAAGAGCAATAACCCGATTTATTTTCTGGTTGATTGATTGAATTTCCAGAAATGATTCTAAAGTGCTGTCAAATCATTTTTATCACTCCCACTTGTGGTCGGGGTGATATAGTCACCCCTTTTGGCGTACATCTGTCCGAGATATGCGTCCGGCATTTGCGTTAAAAGTTTTTTAAGTACCACATATCTCCACAACACTAATTCTGATTGACATACCTCTTTATCATCATCTATATTTTCATTCTCTAGCCAACCCATGTGGCATGCCCAAGATTAAGGTCAAATTACTGTGAAGTTTGTGTTAAAGTTTGTTTGTAAAATCTGTGTTAAAGTTTTTAAATACCCAATATCTCCACAACCCTATATCTCTATAGCCCACCCATGTGGCCCCTTACCCAAGGTCAATGTCATTAAAGTTTTTAACTACCCAATACTTTCACAACTATCAGTCCAATTTACTTGAATCCTCACATACATCTTTCTTATAATCATCCGTAGTTTCAGTTTATAGCCCATCCATAAGTACCAAATATATCCACAACTTGAAACTTCATATACCTCTTTATCATCATCCATATTTTCAATCTATAAACTATCCAAGCTACCCCCATGCCCAAGGTCAAGGTTGAATTACTTGGAAGTTTGCGTTAAATTAATTTATCAAATCTACGTTAATGTTTTTAAGTACCCACTTTCTTAAGTACCCAATATCTCTACAATCCGATTGCTCTAACCAGATACCATATATCCCGGCCTTAAATGACCTTAGCTGTTGATTGGCCGTTAAACCCCGACAAACAAACAAATACATATATACTGGGACCATCAAGTTCATGGGTGAGTGTGATATGCTGGCCGTGGCCATCTAGTTTGATATGGAAAATAGAATATAAAAAGCAGACAACAAATATTAATTCAGCAGTGTAAGGGTTAACCCTTTCAACACCACAGGTCTGTATAGTGGTATTGGCAAACAGTGTATTTCCAGATGAGAAAAAATATATTTTAACAAAAATATCACCTTTTTAACTTAGCCATTTTTAGCCAGGTTTTTTAAAAAAAAATCCAGGCTATTGGATTGGCGAAAGCCGGGCGGGCGGGCGGGCGGCGTCCACAATCAATGTTAAGTTTTCGTGTTTGAGTCCATTTCTTTGTTACTGTACCACCTAGGACCACCAAACTTTCACAGCTTCATAATCAAGGGGTGCCCACCACATATCACTATCCAACATGTTACTTTTTTTTTAAATTGACCCATTTTTTCCGCGTAGTCGACTTAGCCATTTTCAATGTTAAGTTTTCGCGTTTACAATGTTAAGTTTTCGTATTTAAGTCCATTTCTTTGGTACTGTACCACCTAGGACCACCAAACTTTCACAGCTTCATAATCAAGGGGTACCCACCACATATCACTATCCAACATGTTACTTTTTTTTTTAACTTCACCAATTTTTTTCCGCGCAGTCGACTTAGCCATTTTCAATGTTAAGTTTTCGCGTTTACAATGTTAAGTTTTCATGTTTAAGTCCATTTCTTTGGTACTGTACCACCTAGGACCACCAAGCTTTCACAGCTTCATAACCAAGGGGTGCCTACCACATACAACTATCCAACATGTGACCATTTTTTTACCTTCACCTATTATTTCTACGTAATTGACTTAGCCATTTTCAACGTTAACTTTTTAACGTACGTCTGGTTAAAGTTTTTTGGTTAAAACTTTTTTGTTATACTATATCTCTGCAACTGCTTCGCCCATTACCTTGAAACTTCACATGGGTGTTTATCATCATCCATATTTCATTCTAACCCCCAACCGTGCGGCCCCTGTGCCCAATGTCAAGGTCAAATTACTTTGAATTTTTTTGTTAAAGTTTTTTCGTGTACTATATCTCTGCAACTGCTTCACCCAATACCTTGATACTTCACATTGGTGTTTATCATCATTGTCGCACCTGCTTGCGGAAAGCGCGATCCTGTGCCCAATGTCAAGGTCAAATTACTTTGAATTTTTTTGTTAAAGTTTTTTTGTGTACTACATGTATATCTCTGCAACTGCTTCACCCAATACCTTGATACTTCACATGGGTGTTTATCATCATTGTCGCACCTGCTTGCGGAAAGCGCGATCCTGTGCCCAATGTCAAGGTCAAATTACTTTGAATTTTTTTGTTAAAGTTTTTTCGTGTACTATATCTCTGCAACTGCTTCACCCAATACCTTGATACTTCACATGGGTGTTTATCATCATTGTCGCACCTGCTTGCGGAAAGCGCGATCCTGTGCCCTATGTCAAGTTCAAATTACTTTGAATTTTTTTGTTAATGTTTTTTCGTGTACTATATCTCTGCAACTGCTTCACCCAATACCTTGATACTTCACATGGGTGTTTATCATCATTGTCGCACCTGCTTGCGGAAAGCGCGATCCTGTGCCCAATGTCAAGGTCAAATTACTTTGAATTTTTTTGTTAAAGTTTTTTTGTGTACTATATCTCTGCAACTGCTTCACCCATACCTTGATACTTCACATGGGTGTTTATCATCATTGTCGCACCTGCTTGCGGAAAGCGCGATCCTGTGCCCAATGTCAAGGTCAAATTACTTTGAATTTTTTTGTTAAAATTTTTTCGTGTACTATATCTCTGCAACTGCTTCACCCAATACCTTGATACTTCACATGGGTGTTTATCATCATTGTTGCACCTGCTTGCGGAAAGCGCGATCCTGTGCCCAATGTCAAGGTCAAATTACTTTGAATTTTTTTGTTAAAGTTTTTTTGTGTACTATATCTCTGCGACTGCTTCACCCAATACCTTGATACTTCACATGGGTGTTTATCATCATTGTCGCACCTGCTTGCAGAAAGCGCGATCCTGTGCCCTATGTCAAGTTCAAATTACTTTGAATTTTTTTGTTAAAGTTTTTTCGTGTACTATATCTCTGCAACTGCTTCACCCAATACCTTGATACTTCACATGGGTGTTTATCATCATTGTCTCACACCTGCTTGCGGAAAGCGCGATATCGTCGGCATTTTGGCATACGTCCGTCCGTTCGTCCGTGTGTCCGGTTAAAATTTTTTGGTTAAAGTTTTTCCATCTACTATATCTATTTTTTTAGTGTCCATGCCTCGCCCCAAGGCGCGACATGCAGGCCACGGCCATCTAGTCTACAAAAAGTGGGTATAATTATGTTATCCAAGTGTCTATGCTTGGAAAAAACCTGGCCTTCGTGGCTTTGCCTCGTTTCTTGTTTCTACATTTTTCTATACAATTCTATATACGGTACAGAGTTTGCGTACACAGCTCCTCCGAAACATTTCGGTCGATCGTTCTGAAACTATACACACGTCTTCTACACATATTGAAGATGTGCACCTTGGTGTTTTTATGCCGAAAAAATATTTTTTGTTAAAATATCACCTTTTTAACTTTGTTAAAATATCACCTTTTTAACTTAGTAATTTTTTCTACATTTTTCTATACAATTCTATATACGGTACAGAGTTTGTGTACACAACTCCTCCGAAACCTTTCAGTCGATCGTTCTGAAACTATACACACGTCTTCTACACAATATTTGAAGATGTGCAGCTTGGTCTTTTTATGCCAAAACAATATTTTTTAACAAAAATATCACCTTTTTAACTTAGCCATTTTTTCTACATTATTGTATCCAATTCCCTATCATTTCTACTTTACACTCTACTTTTCTATCTCTGCCTAAATTAATAGTATACATGTTTAGCACAACGAGATGAAGAAATAATGCTATAGACTTTCAAATTCTCATTAATGTTTCTTGCCTTGGTGACAGCTTCACATTTCTGCATCTTCGCTGTCTGGCCCATATTCGACGGGCGTATTTTGTGACTTGTGGCACCCTTGTTGCAAGTAATTTTCATATTTATGAGAACAAAACACCCCCGTTTCATAAAGGGACTAGTCTGAAAATCATTTTGTGACCATTGGATTGGTTGCAAAATCAACATATCAAATTTAATTCCAGTTACTTAGGGTGCAAGGGTTAACCCTTAGACCGTTATCTTAATCTTTTGTCGTCTGCTGTTTATTTTCTATTTTATCATCAAAAACATGCTTTGACAGCACTTTAGAATCATTTACAACATGCTTTGACAGCACTTCAGAATCATTTCCAATGGAAATGATTCTGAAGCGCTGTCAAACCATGTTTTTATTGAGAAATAATGCAAGATATAAAAGCAACAGCAGACGACAATTGTTGTGAGTAGCGGTCTAAGGGTTAATGCATAATCAGCTAAAAATAATCTGTAGCTGTGGTTACAATGGACATCATGTGACGGTTTTACTACTTCGTAGTTTGACTTAAACGTGTGGTTATGCCTTGTGGTTGACAAACCATAGACCTGCTGATCTTGATGTAGAAATTTTGCTGTTTTCTGTACTAGTTATTGAGAAAAACATTCCTGGTTTGATCTTGAATATCTCAGGCTGTCTGGTTTTTCCCTAAACTCTTTCACCCCTAAGTACCGGTAACTGGAATGGAATTTGATATGTTAATGGTACATGCTCACTCAATAGGCACAACATGTTCTTTATAGGAATTAAATAAGTGTATAATTGTGTCACTATTGTGTTTTTTTTAAGTACATATGTACCGAATATCTCCACAATACTAATTCTGATTGACTTGAAGCGTTACATCCTCTTTATCATCATCCATATTTTCATTTTATAGCCCACCCATGTGGCCCCCATGCCCAAGATTAACCCTTAGGCCGTTACTCACAACAATTGTCGTTTGCTGTTGCTTTTATATCTTGCCTTGTTTCTCAATAAAAACATGGTTTGACAGCACTTGAGAATCGTTTCCAATGGAAATGATTCTGAATTGCTGTCAAAGCATGTTGTAAACTATTCTAAAGTGCTGTCAAAGCATGTTTTTGATGATAAAAATAGAAAATAAACAGCTGACGACAAAAAAATTAAGATAGCGGTCTAAGGGTTAACATGGTTAAGGTCAAATTACAGTGAAATCGCGATGGCTCGAAATACCACGGGCCTACATATTTTGTTTGAGTGATTGCATCTTTCGAGCCATCGCATCTTGCAGTTTTGGCATATTTGTCGACTAGTGTACCCGTCAGATTTAGGAAATAATGAAGCATAATAGAGTGTATCCATATTTTAGATGATAATAGTATTTATTCACAGATTAAAGTTATCATGTGAAATAAAATACACTGTAGTTAAATGTATTTACAAAACTGTCTTTATTTCAATTATTATCAAAGGAGAAAAGCTCCAGTACTTACTATAAATAGTGGCGCACATAATTAATGTCGCAGGTGGTTGTGACGTCACTCGAAACAGTAGTATGGGCCCAGCTCAAACGATGTTGTTATACGGCGCCCAAAAAAAAATCGGGACTCGGTCATGAATCGTAAAATGTTGCGACGCAACAAAACGTACTTTACTTAATGTGTGACCCATGTAAACGCCAATCAAGTTTCAGACTATTTTTAATGGGCGTTTTTTGTTGTAACTTCCGGGTAGCCACACAAATAACACGAGGACCACTAGAACGTGGGTTACTAGGAAAATCAACATATCAAATTTAATTCCAGTTACTTAGGATGCAAGGGTTAACCCTTAGACCGCTATTTTAATTTTTTTTGTCGTCTGCTGTTTCTTTTCTATTTTCCATTTCTATCATCAAAAACCTGCTTTAACGGCACTTTAGAATAATTTACAACATGCTTTGACAGCACTTCAGAATCATTTCCATTGGAAATGATTCTGAAGTGCTGTCCAACCATGTTGTTTTTTTTTTAGAAATAAGGCAAGATATACAAGCAACAGCAGACGACAACTGTTGTGAGTAGCGGTCTAAGGGTTAATGCACTATCAGCTAAAAATAATCTGTAGCTGTGGTTACAATGGTGACCGTTTTACTACGTAGTTTGACAACAACATAAACGTGTGGTTAAACCTTGTTGTTGACATACCACAAGCCTGCTGATCATGACTTTGCGGTTTTCTGTATTAGTTATTGAGAAAAACATTCCTGGTTCGATACTGTTGATCTTGATTATCCAAGGCTGCCTGGTATTTCCCTAAAATCTTCCACCCCGAAGTAACTGGAATGGAATTTTATGTTTATTTTGCAACCAATCCAATCATCACAAAGTGATTTTCAGACTAGTTAATTTATGAAAAGGGGTGTTTTTGTTCTCAAAAATATGAAAATTACTTCTGATGAGTCACGGCTCGTTAATTTTGCAACCAATCAAATCGTCACAAAATGATTTTCAAACTACTATTAATTAATTTATGAAAATGGTGTGTATGGAAATTATGAAAATTACTTGCAAAAAGTGCAGATCCTGATGAGCCGGCTCGTCACGAGCCGGCTCATCTGGATCTACACGTTTTTGCCAATGCCACTATACAGGCCTGTGGTGCCGAAAGGTTAAACCTTGCAATGCTGAATTAATTTTTTTATTCTTTATTTTCAATTTGTCTTATTAAAAACATGCTTTGACAACACTTTAGAATCATTTCCAATAGAAATGATTCTAAAGTGCTCTAAGATCATGTTGTTATTCAAAGGGTTAACCTGGTAAAAATTTCACCTTTAAATATATAACATGGTCTCTTCCATCTTACTTGCATTGGCGTCCGGTTAAAGTTTTTGATTCGGGTGTGGCGAGGACCTGGCATCAGATCAGGATTATTCTGATTTCAGGGCTGAATATATAGTTTTTTTATTGTAAATATTCAGTTCTGATTTTGGGATTTCCCCCCCATTTGTACTTGTACATGTACTTGTACGGGTAATATGACACAATTGTATGTATCACAGCCCCCAACCCATTTGATAATAATTTATAATTCCAGCACAAAAATATTTACACAATTCCCTAACATTGATTGGTCTGTTGCAAGTCTCCGTCCACAATTTATATTCCAGTTAACTTCATGCCGAACTACTTTCCGTAACCGTCAGGCGCAGTTAAAATAATTCTTAAGAAAACGGAAAATAAACACATTTTCTTGATTAATTTATTTAAAATGCTGGAATTATAAGGAATGAATGGCCTTTTTTTGGGAATTTATCGGGCCTTCGTCCAGTATTCCCGCGACTTTTTTTCCACAAAAAGGCCATTCATTCCTATAATAACCAATAGGATAAAAATAAACAATTGGCGATAAAAAATTACAATTTTCAAAAAAAAAAAAAAATAATAATTTTTTTTCGAAAATTGAATTTTTTATCGTATTATAACCAATAGGATAAAAATAAACAATTGGCGATAAAAAATTACAATTTTCGAAAAATAAAAAAAAAAATTCTTTTTTTTTTCGAAAATTGAATTTTTTTATCGCCAATTGCGAAAGTGGCTTTTCCAAGTTTATACCCCGATAAATTCCACAAAAAGGCCATTCATTCCTATAATAAATCCTATAATAAACGATCCACTGAATTGGCATTATACTTAGTTTTAACCCATTTGTTGACATGGCGAACATGTTGGACGTATCAAAAGTCACATTCACTCAGCGGATAAAAGTTGAGTCTTATTCTTGGAGATTCGCAAATATGTCTATATAGGGAACTACCACATCTAACACACAGGTTGAAGTAACGGACCGAGGTCTATAAATACATTAAATATGCCTAAAAGCATCAATAAACGAAAAAAAAATAAGCTAAAAAAATGTTTTTTACTCCCTCCATGGAGTAAAAAATATTTTTTTTTTTCGTTTATTGATGCTTTTAGGCATATTTAATGTATTTATAGACCTCAATCCGTTACTTCCACCTGTGATCTAACATAGTATTTATACCCCAGGCATACAAAGTATGTTGAGGGGTAAATAGTTTTCTTATCTTAATTCCATCCGTCCGTCCATCTACATTAAAGTTTTTGGGTACCCAATATCTCTGTAACGGTAAGTCGGATTTACCGACTTCATATACTTCCTTATCATCATCCATATTTTCATTCCATACCACACTTCATGTCAAAGGTCAAGGTCAAATTTGCGTCCGTAAGATTTGTGTTAAAGTTTTCTGGTACCCATTATCTTGGCAACGGAAATGATTCTCAAGTGCTGTCAAACCACGTTTTAATAAGAAATAAGGCAAGATATAAAAGCAACAGCAGACGACAATGGTTGTGAGTAGCGGTCTAAGGGCTAATGGTAACTTTTATTTTCTGTACAAGGTTTAGTGAAATGAGCTCCTACTTTTTAGTCCTCGTAAATGTAAATTGATAAGTACCCAAAAAGAAATTTTGGGGTACATCATAGTCACCACCCTGTCCATCTGTTCATCTGTCTGTCTGATATTTGTGTTTGTGTTTCTGGCTACCTACTATAACTGTTACCATAGGAACATGCTCCAGATAAGGAATTAGTAATTGAGTATTGTCACTCCATCATTTCTGAAACAATTGGGTATTTCACAATTTTAATTGGGTAAAATAAAATCAGACTACTTTTTACACATTAACAGACCGCAATTATTGAGTAGTTTACTTCGAAATGAAAACATGTCTTGGCATTTCATGAAAATTGTCTTGTAGACAATTCTAATGAAATACCAAGATGAGTTTTCATGGAAAATAAGAAAAGTATTCTATATTTGTGGTCTGTTTATTGATTTCTGCAGCATGATAAAGGTACCACAAATTTGTTATTGCTTTTTGATACTCGCTACTTCTGATTTCAATTTGGTTTTTGCCAATTGTTTTAATTTGGTATTTAAGCAAATATGCAACACTTTCTGATGACTTATCTCCCCTTGGTGGCCATTTTTAATTTTCGCACTCTGTACCCTTGTTCCTGCAAGAACTCAAGTTCTACTTGATGGATCATAACCAAATTCGGTATACATATTTACCACGTGAAGATGAAGAACCCTATTGATTTTCAGCGAGTTATCTCCACTTATTGACTGGCCTTGCCTCGACGGGCGTATATTGTGACCTCGGCACTCTTGTATTATTTATTAAAATGTACATGTACTTACGTTTTTTGTCGCGCCTGTTTTAGCAGACTATTTTCGCCGCTTTTTCCGTCGTCGTCTTCCGAAATGTCAAAAAGTTTGCACAAGCTTCGTCATCATGGCATAACTTTAATATTACCGGTACTGGACGGATTGCTTCAATATTTGGACATTTGATACATGTACACACTCATGCCGCCATTAGCATGACCTTGACCTTTTTGGCCTTCAAATGGTTGTGGAAACACTTAGCCATTTTCTTATGTCAAAAAATTGCTTCAACCTTGACATTTTTCGTGTTTAACCCTTTCAACACCACATACCTCTATAGAGACAATGTTTGCAAACAGTGCAGATCCAGATGAGCCGGCTCATAACGAGCCGTCTCATCAGGATCTCCACTGTTTGTTAATAATTTTAAACGTCGTACAGATTACCCTTTTAGAAGAATGGGATAATTTGAATGAACAAAATTAATGAAATAGCGTGAAACATTGGCATGGAACATCCTATTAAGTTACTTGGTGTTGCAAGGGTTAACCCTTTCAACACCACAGACCTCTTTAGAGACAATGTTTGCAAACAGTGCAGATCCAGGTGAGCTGTCTCATCAGGATCTCCACTGTTTGTTAATAGTTATCAAATTTGAAAAAATTACCCTTTCTGAAGAATGGAATAGCCTGAAAATTTGAATGGACCAATGAAATAGCGTGAAACATTAGCATGGAACATCCTATTAAGTTACTTGGTGTTGAAAGGGTTAAATAAGCATGCACTCTGACAGTTTTTGTGATGCTTACTATAAGGTGTGCCTAGGCCCTATGTGAGATATGTTTTTTTTTAGAATTTGAAGTTGGAAGTTTATGTTTCTTGTAGCTATGTCTCTGGGAACGTAATTTAAAGTTACTGCGACAAGAGTAATCGAGCGGACTCCGCGATGCAACACATTTGTTCTTTTTGTATCGCAGACGGACAGTTATCGGCTTCAAAATCTTCTAAAATCTTGATTTCTCAGCTTTATTTGTCAAATATAATAAACCAGTGTATGTAAATTACCTGTAGGTGATTGGGCTTGGAATGTGACAGTAATATACACCAAAACAGTAATTATTGTGTGTTTTTCATTTTTTTTCATTGATATTGGCTTACTGATGGACAATTAAGAAGTTCGGGAAAGTGGCGCGACATCGCGACGCTGTTCCAAAATAGGCGTAAGTGTATTGTTTTCGCATATCGGTATAATACCAATACACTAGTACTCAGAAAACATTGTTTTTCCTTTCCTCCTGTGTCATAAAGCAAATTTCTTGACTGACAGTTCCAAGCCAGTACCCTTTTGTCTGTCGACCATTCCAGAGTGGCGTACATGTTGGTATAGTTTCAGTGATGAGTCTTTATATGTAGAATGGTTAGCTATAACACTATTTAGGGTAATGTTATGTGATTTTATGGAGATTTGTGCTTTTAATTCATCATCTATTAACATTCTCCATAGTTCTGTAGTAGCTCAATTTAAGGCAGAATGTGGACAGTCACATGGTGGAGTTACACAGCTGCTGTGTGACAACCATTTGAGATATTTGCTCCAAACTTGGTACTGTATCCAGGAATAGAAGCCAGTTTTGAGTAGTGAATATTGTAGAATGATTTGTACTGGGACTGGTACACTTATAAGTTAGAAGACACACCAAATGGTGCGAAATCGCCCAGGGTGTATGCAAAAGTAGTCCGGTATAAAAAAATAGTGCGGGTGTTTTGAGGTCACAGACACCGTTTGCTTGCAAATCTTGATCCATTACTACCCAGTTTCACTTGAGGAACATTTTGGGGTGCCTTTAACACCAGTTTTCAGCATATTTGTAGCATTTAAAAGAAAACACTGAACCTGTTGGTCACTTGATGTAAACGGAGTTTCCGTGGCGAAAAAATGTACACAATATTGGAGGATATGACAAGGTTGGATTTTTCTTTCTTAGGAGTAAGTGAACCTATTGTTTAGTTCATGCAGAACCAGTACAGACTGGCTGCAGGTCATGTACAAGTGGATCCCACAGCATCCATACGAATAGTGAAAGTAGGAGAGACTGGCCTTATTGGATGGCATTTGGTTAAATTATATAGTAAAACTATTTGGTGGTGTCTAACCTTTAGCACATGCCCATGATCATGTTATGGTTAAATGCCTTGGCTGGCGCGAAACCGCCTACGTTGCGGAATTCTTGTTATAATATTCATATTAACCCTTTGACCGCTACACACAACAATTGTTGTCTGTTGCTTTATATCTTGCCTTATTTCTCAATAAAAACATGGTTTGACAGCACTTCAGAATTATTTCCATTGGAAATGATTCTGAATGCTGTCAAAGCATGTTGTAAATTATTTTAAAGTGCTGTCAAAGCATACTTTTTATGATAAAAATGGAAAATAGAAAATAAACAGCAGACGGCAAAAAAATAAGATAGCGGTCTAAGGGTTAAGTTTCTGTTTCGACTTTAGTCATAACAGACAGGTATCAACAAATATATTGCGTATTATCTTACATAATACACCCTTCTCCAGGTATCCAATGACTACGTCATTATATCCTATAATATGGTATCTTAATTGAACAACAAAACATTCAATTACGTGTGTGAGCTCCACCTATCTAGGCAGTATTGTTTTACCCTGGAAAAGAAAATTGTCAAATTGTCGTCTGCTTCTTTTTCAAATATTATTGAAATTATCAGCAAAAACATGTGTTCTCAGCAAATTAGAATCATCTCCCATGGAGATGATTCTAATATGCTGAGAAAACATGTTTTCACCATGAAGAGTTAAAAAAATAATAAAAACGAGCAAAATTTAATTCAAGATGTTTGGGCTAATAGTATGACATTACGTGTACAAGATCTACGCGATAATCATTTCGCAATGACACACTTGAGCTGTTACTATTAATAGTGGGCCACCACCATTGATTTTTATACGACCATTTTAAAAAACGGTACATATTATGTTTTATCGCAGGGCGGGCGAACAGAAAAACTGCATAGTTTGTGTATACAACTCCTCTGAAACCGTTCAGTCAAACGATCTGAAATTATACACACGTCTTCTACACATATTGAAGATGTGCACCTTGCTGTTTTTATGCTGAAAAAATATTTTTTAACAAAAATATCACCTTTTTAACTTAGCCATTTTTACTACATTTTTGTATTCAATTCTATATAATTTCTAGTTTACACATCTGGGGACCGTTTCACTAAACATCGTACAACTAAAATGTTCGTAAGTGCAAAATTATGACAGTCTGTAAATTTCACATTAACAATGTTTTCTTGTAAACATTTATTGGATTTACATTTATTGAGCATAGGCTGCATATGCAGCCTATGCTCAATAAATCTAAATCAATAAATTGAAATTTACAGACGATCCTAAATTTGCACTTACGAACATTTTAGTCGTAAGAAGTTTAGTGAAACGGGCCCCTGTACCTGTTTATCACAAAAAGAGGAAGAAATAATGCTCTAGACATATTTTACCATAATCTGCACTCATGCATCCTGCTGTTGATCTACAATAATTATATTCCCGGCATACAAAGTATTTTGAGGGGTACCGGTATATCGTTTTCGTAATTCCGTCCGTCCGTTTATCCGTCCGTCCGTCCGTCCACGTTAACGTTTTTGGGTAACCATTGTAAAGGTAAAAAATGAGAACATTCTTGTCCGGGCTGTAACTTTGTCATGGATGGAGGGATTTCGAAATAACTTGGCACAAATGTTCCCCGTGATTAGATGGCATGTCACATGCATGTCCGTAGGTCAAAGGTCAAGGTCAAAAATGAGAACAATAGAGCTTGTTTGGCTTGTAATTTCGTCATGATATTGATAGCTTTTAACCCTTAGACTGCTACTGACAACAATTGTCGACTGCTGTTGCTTTTATATCTTGTCTTATTTCTCAATAAAAACATAGTTTGACAGCATTTCCAATGGAAATGATTCTGAAGTGCTGTCAAAGCATGTTGTAAATTATTCTAAAGTGCTGACAAAGCATGTTTTTGATGATAAAAATGGAAAATAGAAAACAAAAAGCGGATAACAAAAAATAAATAATATAGCGGTCTAAGGGATAGATGTTGACTATTTAACTAAATTTGCCTGCAAACAAGTTCGCTGATAAATTAGACCGAGTACAGTACTTCCACATAACTCTCGTCATGCTGTTGTTGTTGTTCATAATAAATTATGCTTGTACATGTATGCACTCATATACCACTAAGTGGTCTGAGATCATTGCCAAATAAAGGATATGTTCTGTTCTGTTCTGTTCTGTTCGGTTAATACTAGTATTACTTACAAATGCCTGTCATAATTTGAGCGTGTCGCACACAAGACTCATGTCCATGGAATAGAGGTCAATGTCACACTCACAGAGGTCAAAGGTCAAAGAAGAGTACAAAAGAGCTCTCAGTCAGTTTTGCAAGGATGGATTTTGAAATAATTAACCCTTAGACCGCTATCATAATTATTTTCTATTTTCCATTTTTATCATCAAAAACATGCTTTGACAGCACTTTAGAATAATTTACAACATGCTTTGACAGCACTTCAGAATGATTTCCATTGGAAATGTTTTGAAGTGCTGTCCAACCATGTTGTTGTTTTTTTTGAGAAATAAGGCAAGATATAAAAGCAATAGCAGACGACAATTGTTGTGAGTAGCGGTCTTAGCGGTTAATGCACAATCAGCTAAAAATAATATGTAGCTCTGGTTACAATGGTGATGGTTTTACTACTTGTAGTAATACCGGTACTTGTGGTTAAACCTTGTTGTTGATATACCACAAACCTGCTGATCATGACGTAGAAATGTTATGGTTTTCTGTACTAGTTATTGAGAAAAAACATTCCTGGTTCGATACTGATGATCACGAGCCGGCTCATCTGGATCTACACTTAAAGGGCTCTAAAATCATGTTGTTGTTCAAAGGGTGAACCATTTCACCTTTAAATAAATAACATGGTCTCTTCCATCTTACTTGCATTGGCGTCCGGTTAAAGTTTTTGATTCGGGTGTGGCGAGGACCTGGCATCAGATCAGGATTATTCTGATTTCAGGGCTGAATATATATTGTTTTTATTGTAAATATTCAGTTTTGATTTTGGGATTTTCCCCTTCGTCATTATATCCTAGATTATCTTATCCCCATTTAAACAACAACATATTAATTACCGAAGTGTGTGGGCTCCAGCTAGCTAGGCCAGTAGGCCGAGTATTGTTTTACCCTGGAAATGAAAATTGTCAAATTGTCGTCTGCTTCTTTTTTAACTTTATTGAAATTAATGTATCATCAAAAACATGTGTTCTCAGCAAATTAGAATCATCTCCGATGGAGATGATTCTAATATGCTGAGAAAACATGTTTTCACCATGAAGAGTTAAAAACATAATAAAAACAGCAGACGATGCAAAATTTAATTCATGATTTTTGGGCTAATAGTCTGACATTACGTGTACACTGTACAAGATCTACGTGATCTACGTACAATATCTACATTTCAAAATGACACACTTGAGCTGTTGATATTATTAGTAGGCCAACACCGTTGATTTTTGTCGCACCCGCTTGCGGAAAGCGCGATATAGTCGGCCGTTTGGCGTACGTACGTACGTACTACGTACGTGTGTCCGGTTAAAGTTTTTGGTTAAGTTGTTTAGTTAAGTTTTTTGGTTAAAGTTTTTGGTTAAGTTCTTTGGTTAAAGTTTTTGGTTAAGTTTTTTGGTTAAGTTGTTTGGTTAAGTTTTTTGGTTAAAGTTTTTGGTTAAGTTTTTTGTTCTTTGGTTAAAGTTTTTGGTTAAGTTTTTTTGTTAAAGTTTTTGGTTAAAGTTTTTTGTTATACTATATCTCTGCAACTGCTTTGCCCATTACCTTGAAACTTCAAATGGGTGTTTATCATCATCTATATTTTCATTCTACCCCCCTCCCGTGCGACCCCTGTGCCCAATGTCAAGGTCAAATTACTTTGAAGTTTTTGGTTAAGTTTTTTGGTTAAAGTTTTTCGTTATACTACATCTCTGCAACTGCTTTACCCATTACCTTGAAACTTCATATGGTGTTTATCATCATCTATATTTTTCATTTCTACCCCCTCCTGTGCGGCCCTGTGCCCAATGTCAAGGTCAAATTACTTTGAAGTTTTTGGTTAAGTTCTTTGGTTAAAGTTTTTAGTTAAGTTTTTTGGTTAAGTTTTTTGGTTAAAGTTTTTTGTTTTACTATATCTCTGCAACTGCTTTGCCCATTAGCTTGAAACTTCACATGGGTGTTTATCATCATCTATATTTTCATTCTACCCCCCTCCCGTGCGGCCCCTGTGCCCAATGTCAAGGTCAAATTACTTTGAAGTTTTTGGTTAAGTTTTTAGCTCACCTGAGCGAAGCTCATGTGAGCTATTGTTACCGCAATGTGTCCGTCGTCCGTCGTCGTCCGTCGTCGTCGTCCGTCGTCGTCGTCCGTGAACATTTTCAAACGTCTTCTCCTCTGTAACCATTGGGCCTATAGTCACCAAACTTCATGGTCATGGTCCTTAGGTAGGGGGATTACAAAATTGTTTAAATTACATCATTACGTAATCCAAGATGGCCGCCGTCTAAAAATAGCACAAATTCTTCAAAAATCTTCTTCTCAAGAACCGCCAACCGGATTTCGACAAAACTTGGTAGGACTGATCGATGTACAATGCTCTTTCAAAGTTGTTAAAATGGTGACCCTGGGGTCAAAAATGGGCGTGGCCCGTGAGGTCAAATTGGGGTCAAATTTTATTTTTGACCGAATATGGACTTGTCATATATCAAATTGAAGGTATCAACGAGGCGATCACTCTGGTGCATTTTTTGTCGAAATCGGATGGTTAGGTCATCCAAGATGGCCGCCGAAAGGTCAAACGGTCGTTCTTTTATTAGAGATTTCAAAATTCTTCTTCACATGAACCGCTTGGCCCATGGTAGCCAAACTTAAGAGTTATGGTCCATGGGTGAAGCCTTTTCAGATTTATTAAAATGGAGGTCATCGCTAATCCAAGATGGCCGCCTTCTAAAAATAGCATAAATTCTTAAAAAATCTTCTTCTCATGAACCGCTGGACGGATTTCGACGAAACTTGCTAGGAATGATCGATGTACAATGCTCTTTCAAAGTTGTTAAAATGGTGACCCCGGGGTCAAAAATGGGCGTGGCCCGTGGGGTCAAATTGGGGTCAAATTTTATTTTTGACCGAATATGGTCTTGTCATACATCAAATTGAAGGTATCAACGAGGCGATCACTCTGGTGCATTTTTTGTCGAAATCGGATGGTTAGGCCATCTAAGATGGCCGCCGAAAGGTCAAAAGTTTGTTCTTTTATTAGAGATTTCAAAATTCTTCTTCACATGAACCGCTTGGGCCATGGTAGCCAAACTTAAAAGTTATGGCTCATGGGTGAAACATTTTCAGATTTGTTAAAATGGAGGTCATCGCTAATCCAAGATGGCCGCCGTCTAAAAACAGCATAAATTCTTAAAAAATCTTCTTCTCATGAACCGCTAGCTGGATTTCGACAAAACTTGGTAGGAATGATCGATGTACAATGCTCTTTCAAACGTGTTAAAATTGTGACCCCGGGGTCAAAAATGGGCGTGGCCCGTGGGGTCAAATTGGGGTCAAATTTTATTATTGAAAAAATATGGTCATGTCGTACATCAAATTGAAGGTATCAACGAGGCGATCACTCTGGTGCATTTTTTGTCGAAAACGGATGGTTAGGTCATCCAAGATGGCCGCCGAAAGGTCAAAAGGTCGTTCTTTTATTAGAGATTTCAAAATTCTTCTTCACATGACCCGCTTGGCCCATGGTAGCCAGACTTCACAGTTATGGTCCATGGGTGAAGCCTTTTCAGATTTGTTAAAATGGAGGCCATCGCTAATCCAAGATGGCCGCCGTCTAAAAATAGCACAAATTCTTAAATCTTCTTCTCATGAACCATTGGCCGGATTTCGATGAAACTTGGTAGGAATGATTGATATACAATGGTCTTTCAAATTTGTGAAAATGGTTACCCCAGGGTCAAAAATGGGTGTGGCCCGTGGGGTCAAATTTTATTTTTGACCGAATATGCTAATGTCATATATCAAATTGAAGGTATCGATGAGGCGATTGCTCTGGTGCAATATTTGATGATTATGTCATCCATGATGGCCGCCAAAAGGTCATTTATTCCAGATTTTGAACGTCTTTTTCTCAGAAACCACATGGCCGATGATGGCCAAACTTCATGGTAAGTTAAGATCCTTGGGTGAAGCATTTTCAGATTTGGTAAAATGAGAGTCATTGCTTAATCCAAGATGACCGCCATCTAAAAATAGCACAAGTTTTTTAAAACACATGAACTCAATGTCACATTCTCCTCTGGTGTTCATGGAGTCAGGTGAGCGAATTAGGGCCATCATGGCCCTCTTGTTTGGTTAAAGTTTTTCGTTATACTATATATTTTTTTTTAGTGTCCATGCCTCGCCACAAGGTGCGACATGCAGGTCGCGGCCATCTAGTTATATGACCGGGCGGACGTGCGGCGGACAGAAAAACAGCATAGTTTATGTACACAACATCCTGCTCTTGATTACAATAATTATCCCTGGCATACAAAGTATTTCGAGGGGTACCGGTATATAGTTTTCGTAATTCTGTCCGTCCATCCGTTCGTCCGTCCGTCCGTCCACGTTAACATGTTTGGGTAACCATTGTAAAGGTAAAAAATGAGAACATTCTTGTCCGGGCTGTAACTTTGTCATGGATAGAGGGATTTCGAAATAACTTGGCACAAATGTTCAGCTTGATTAGACGGCATGTCACATGAATGTCCGTAGGTCAAATGTCAAGGTCAAAAATGAGAACAATAGAGCTTGTTTGGCTTGTAATTTTGTCATGATATTGATAGCTTTTAACCCTTAGACCGCTACTCACAACAATTGTCGTCTGCTGTTGCTTTTATATATTGCCTTATTTCTCAATAAAAACATGGTTTGACAGCACTTCAGAATCATTTCCAATGGAAATGATTCTGAAGTGCTGTCAAAGCATGTTGTAAATTATTCGAAAGTGCTGTCAAAGCATGTTTTTGATGATAAAAATGGAAAATAGCTGTTGATAGGCCGTTAAAACCCCAACAAACAAACAAACAAACCTCAGGCCTGTATAGCAGTATTTGCAAAAAGTGTACATCCAGATGAGCCGGCTCGTGACGAGCCGTCTCATCAGGATCTGCACTTTTTGCAATTAATTTAAACCCCAACAAACAAACAAACCATTCCCAGCTCCCTGGTTTGAAGGTCACAGGCCACATTTCTAGTTATTTATCAAATACGTACTTCGGATTTGATAATATTCATATCTGGTTTCTCAAAATTGAATTAATATGTTTAACATTTTTCATGCTGATGATACGCCATTATGTTTGCGGAAAATCCTAAATAGTTTCCTTCAATGCGCTCAGAAGTATATGTCGTGACCACCATGAGTGGTTGGTCACAACATATACTTCGATTAAGAAATAACAAAAATAAAATATAAATTTCATATCCGTAAAGGTGTATTTAGTAAAGAATGGGTTAACAGGTAAAAACCATTGGTGGAACAGTTTCGATGTAGACGGAACAAGTATCATATTAAGTTGCATAATGAAGTCTTCCCGGTGTGTCCAATGAATACTTCATTATATCATAGATAATATCTCTAATTGGACAACATTCAATTCTTGTATGAGCTCCACCTAGCTACAAATGAACAAATGTAGCTAGGCAGTATTGTTTTACCTGTTACACTGCTGCAAACGAAAATTGTCAAATTGTCGTCTGCTACCTTTTCAATATTATTTAAATTCTCAAAAATAAAACATGTTTTCTCGTCATATTAGAATCATCTCACATGGACATGATTATAATATGCTGAAAAAATATGTTTTCACCAAGAAAATTGAAAAATATAATAAAAAACAGCTGCCGGCAGAATTTAATTCGGAATTTTTGGTACATACCAAACAAGATCTACGTGATAATTTATTCACAATGACACAGTTGAGCTGTTAATATAATTGGTGGGCCACCCCCATGGACTTTTTCGATATAATATCATAACGATTTGCCACACGTTTGGCTATTCTCGTTCCTTTTTATATACCCATACACATAATTTGTTATACATATAGTCGCCACCCTGTCAATTTGTTTGTCTCTCCATCCATCCATCTGTCTGTCCGAGGTTTGATTTTCGGTTTTGGCTACGGAAACAAACAATGTCAATGGAATTGAATTGGTGTTTATACGCCCAATGTGGATAAATGTGGCTTTGCATGGAGAAATGGGCTTATGGCATTTGTGTATATCGAGATCATCTTGCTTATTATTCGGAACATTTGATGCGTATTTTTACTACGTTTAGTGTATCCCAGAAATCCCAAAAGATACCAATTTACCATCAATCTATACTTACCGCACCCATTCTTACCCATCGATACTTTTTCTCTTGTTTCACACTATGCGTATTTCAACGTCATAGCGGACACCTGTCAAAAATTGATATTTGTTTGTTTTGTTTGATAAAAAAATGCGTATAACTGGCAGAAATCAGTTGGAAAAAATGTTTGAAAATTATCTACCCACCTATAACGCGCAGGGTGACTTCTGGATTGAAAATGCGGGTGAAAAAGTGCGCGCAATACACTGCGAAATACGGTACCTATTATGTCCGTTAGCGTAAGTCGGATTGGCTTGTAACCTTGTATTATACTTAAGTGTCTTCATCTAAATTTTCTTTCTATAGCCCACCCATGAGGTCAAGGTCAAACAAGTTAGGAATTTGCGTTGAAGATTTTGAGGGGTACATTCTCCATGATTATTTCTGAGTTCTTGTTTCAGAGGATTCTTGTCTGCAGTTATGTCCCCTATGCGATGTTAAGGGGGACATAGTCCATCTGTCCGTTTACGTCAAAAGTTTGTCAGAGTTTCTGCAACATGTAATATCGCGATCTTCATTGTTCATTGAAGCAATCCTTGGACACTTGAATCACCTGAACATTTGTCACACACTTGCGCCACCATTATCGTAACTCCATGCTAGCGGTGAAAATATCCGCCAAACGAATTAGGATTATATGTTTTATTTCTCTCTGTAAATATGTATTCATGACATTTATAAGGAGAAATAAAATAAAAGAAAATATTATGAATTGTCATCTGCTCATTCGTTTTCCGAAATGTCAAAAAATTTGCACAAGCTTCGTCATCATGGTATAACTTTACTATTACTGGACGTATTGCTTCAATATTTGGACACTTGATACATGTAAGCATTTGGAACACACACATGATGCCATTAGCATGACCTTGACCTATTTGGCCTTCAAATGGTTGTGGAAATACTTAGCCATTTTTTGTCGAGCCCGCTTGCGGAAAGCGAGACATAGTGATCACAATGACGTCCGGGTGTCCGTGTGTCCGTCCGTCCGTCCGTCCGAAATCTGCGTTATAGTTTTTAAATACCTTATATCTCTGCAGTCCTAAAGACTTGAAACTTCATATGCTTATTAGTCATCATCCATATATTTATTCTGTGTCCCACTCATGTGGCCCCTGTGTATGTCAAGGTCAAATGATTTAGAAGTTTGCGTTAAAGTTTCTGTCAAAATTTGCGTTAAAGTTTTCACATACCTACTATCTCTGTAACCGTGAGTCAGATTTGCTTGAAACTTTGTATGCTTATTGGGCATCAAACTTCAAATAAATACACTCGGAGACCATCAAATGCCTCGGCGGGCTCGACATGCGGGCCGCGGCCATCTGGTTTAGGTCAAAAAATTGCTTCAACCTTGACATTTTTCGTGTTTTAAGCATGCACTTCTCTGACTTTAGCACATGACTTTACCACATGCCCATGATCATTTTAGGTTAAATGCCTTGGCTGGTGTGACACCGCCTCAGCAGACGGCAATAAAATAAGATAGTAGGTGTGTTAAGTTTCTATTACGCCTTTAGTCTGACATAACAGTTAGTTTTTACATAGGGTACATGTGTATCCGTATGTATTGCGATCGAGCGGGATCATTTGGCCCGCCCACGACCCCCCGTGGTGCGGACGCCTGTGATTGACAACTTAGAATCGCGTCGGACAGTTAGCCACGCCCCAGATCCCCTCGATGGGCACGTCCGTAGTGATATCTTGGAATAACCATAACAACAAAATGCATTGTGTTACTAAACGTTTAACTGGCATACGCAACCACTAATTGAAAATAATATTATGAAAAACTTGCACTGCACAATATCAACAACGGTTGTTCTACGTACAAAAAATACATCGGATTATTTTGTTGCGCGTGATTTGCCCCCATTTGCAGCACAAATCGTGCGGTCATCGCTAAATTTAGTAACAGAGTTAACTCCCCTCCGAATACTCTCCGAAACAAGCGACGCGTTTAACACACAAACTACATCAAGTTTTGACCTTACCGACAGCCTATTTTTAAACTCACCCGACACCTGTGCGAAACAAAACTCGCACGTGTAGGTCTAACTGATGTTTAATCCTCATTCTCTCTCTCTATCGATGGATCTACAGTGGATTTTAGTGACATTCCTGAATTCGGCCTGATTGACATTTGTCTATGGTGGCCAATACACGCCAACATGAGTGTCAATTCTACGTTCATGGAAGGGGGTCAATAAGTCAGTATTTAAGGTGATAACTTACAGTCAGGGAACACATTAATGACAGTATAACACTGCAAGTACTGAAATACGACAAAAAAAAATCTAACAAGTTTCTAAACGTTACAAGTGCCCGCTATACAGATATAATCATTTAGTATATTTATTTTACTGATAGTGACACGCGCGGTGGTATCAGGCTATGTTCATATGCAAATGAGGCATGATATGTTTTAATTATTTATACTAAAGAAATGCGTCACCTGAAAAAATAATATTTTCGACAGATTTTAAAGTATGATCATGCACATCATAAAATAAATACAGAGATTAAAGAGTAATGTCCGTTAACATTTTAAGCAAACACGGTTATCGCCCCTCATATCAGTGTGTAAATTTACGTCTGATATAACATGTATAATAATGCCAATCAGTACGTGGGATAATGGCGCATGAATGTTTATTTTGCCAGGAAATGTCTCAGATGATGTCTCTGATGTAAAGAACATTTTGTACCTACTGAGTGGGCATGTACCTTTAAGGGTTAATGAAACTGTAACACCAGCAATCAATCAAGCAATCAATCTAGTTTAATCTTGTAGTACCCTATGTTCAGTACTTTCAGTACTTTGATTTTAGACAGAGAATGAGTATCATATTGTGTATTATTGCATAATTACACACTTCTCCAGGGTATCCAAAGAATAAGTCATTATATCCTATTTATGTTATCTTTAATTGAACAACAAAATATTCAATTACGTGTATGGGCTCCACCTAGATAGGCAGTATTGTTTTACATTGGAAACGAAAATTGTCAAATTGTCGTCTGCTTCTTTTTCAACATTATTGAAATTATCAGCAAAAACATGTGTTCTCAGCAAATTAGAATCATCTCCCATGGAGATGATTCTAATATGCTGACAAAACATGTTTTCACCATGAAGAGTTAAAAACATAATAAAAACGATGCAAAATTTAATTCAAGATGTTTGGGCTAATAGTATGACATTACGTGTACAAGATTTACGCGATAATCATTTCACAATGACACACTTGAGCTGTTAGTATTATTAGTGGGCCACCACCATTGATTTTTATACGACCATTTTAAAAAACGGTACGTGTTATGTTTTACCGCAGGGCGGGTGGACGGGCGGCAGACAGAAAAACTGCATAGTTTGTGTACACAACTCCTCTGAAACCATTCAGTCAATCGATCTGAAATTACACACAAGTCTTCTACACATATTGAAGATGTGCACCTTGCTGTTTTTATGCCAAAAAAATATTTTTTAACAAAAATGTCACCTTTTTAACTTGGCCATTTCTTCTACATTTTTGTATTCAATTCTATATAATGTCTAGTTTAATACATCTCTACCTAAATTAGTATACCTGTTTATCACAAAAATAGGAAGAAATAATGCTATAGACCTATTTTACCATAATCTGCACCCATCCTGCTCTTGATCTACAATAATTATACAATAATTATATCCCCGACATACAAAGTATTTCGTTTTCGTTATACTTTTCGTAATTCCGTCCGTCCATTTATCCGTCCGTTCGTCCACATTAACGTTTTTGGGTAACCATTGTAAAGGTAAAAAATGAGAACATTCTTGTCCGGGCTGTAACTTTGTCATGGATGGAGGGATTTCGAAATAACTTGGCACAAATGTTCCCCGTGATTAGACGGCATGTCACATGCATGTCCGTAGGTCAAAGGTCAAGGTCAAAAATGAGAACAATAGAGCTCGGTTGGCCTGTAATTTCGTCATGATATTGATAGCTTTTAACCCTTAGACCGCTGTCTTATTTTTTTGTCGTCTGCTGTTTATTTTGTATTTTCCATTTTTATCATCAAAAACATGCTTTGACAGCTCTTTAGAATAATTGACAACATGGTTTGACCATTGGAAATGATTCTGAAGTGCTGTCAAACCATGTTTTTATTGAGAAATAATGCAATATATAAAAGCAACAGCAGGCGACAATTGTTATGAGTCTAAGGGTTAATACTGGTATTACTTACAAATGTTTGTCATAATGAGACAGCTTGTTGCACACAAGACCCAGGTTCATGGAATAGAGGTCAATGTCACACTCACAGAGGTCGAAGGTCAACGAACAGTACAAAAGAGCTCCCAGTAAGTTTTGCAAGGATGGATTTTGAAATAATTAAACACAAATGTTCCACACAATAACAATGTGTTGTGTATCATTCGCAGCTTCCTGGTTTGAAGGTGAAGGTTACAGCGGGGGCATACATTTCTACTTATTTATCAAATATGTGCTTAGGATTTGATAATATTCATATCTGGTTTCTCTATATTGAACGTTTTTCATGCTGAGGATACGCCATGTTTGCGGAAAATCCTAAATATTTTCCTTCCATGCGCTCAGAAGTATGTCGTGGAGACGGTTCAAATGAGTGGTCACAACATATACTTTCATTGAGAAATAACAAAAATAAAATATTTAATAAATTTCATACCCCTGAAGGTGTATTTCGAAAAAAAACGGGTTAACAGGTCAAAACCTGGTGATTTGCGGAACATTTTCGATGTATTAGACGGAACAATTATCATATTGCGTATTAAGTTTCATAATGCACCATTCCCGGCGTTTCCAATGAATACGTCATTATATCTTAGATAATATCTCGAATTGGACAACATTCAATTCTGTATGGGCTCCACCTAGCTACCTCTTACACTGCTGGAAACGAAAATTGTCAAAATTGTTGTCTGCTGCTTTTTCAATATTATTGAAATTCTCAAAAAATAAAACATGTTTTCTCGGCATATCAGAATCATCTTCAATGGACATGATTCTAATATGCTGAAAAAATATGTTTTCACCGAGAAAATTGAAAAATATAATAAAAACCAGCAGAATTTAATTCAGAATGTTTTTATTGTTAATAATAGAACAATACATGTACATTGTAAACAAGATCTACTTGACAAGCATTTCGCAATAATGACTCAGTTGAGCTGTTAATATTATTTGTGGGCCACCACCATGTACTTTTTCGATATAATACCAGGGGCCTATTTCATCAACATTGCAAAGTATACTTTACTAGCAAAGTATACTTTGAGGGAGTAATCATTTATTTTTCCTGAAATGCATTATTTCATATAGAACTAACAAATGCATATATTTCATGATTAAAAGTATGCAGAATTATTATACTGAATTTATTACATTATCACAGCCATTAAATGGCTGTGATAATGTAATAAATTCAGTATAATAAAAATTAATAAATTTTTCAAAAAAATTGAAAATTTCTCCCTCAAAGTATACTTTGCTACTAAAGTATACTTTGCAATGTTGATGAAATAGGCTACAGGGCTACTGATAAGCTGCGTATTTGCTTAAATACCCAATTAAAATTGCCAAAAACCCAATTGAAATCATAAGTAGCGAGTATCATAAAGCAATAGAAAGTTTGTGGTACCTTTATCATGCTGCAGAAAACAATTAACATATCACAAAAAGAGCATATTTTTCTTATTTTCCATGAAAACACATCTTGGTATTTCATTAGAATTGTCTCCAAGGAGACAATTGTAATGAAATGCCAAGACATGTTTTCATTTCGAAGCAAACTATTCAATAATTGAGGTCTATAGATGTGTAAACAGTAGTGTGATTTTATTTTACCCAATTAAAATTGTTGAAATACCCAATTGCATCAGAAATGATGGAGTGACAATACTCAATTACTAATTCCTTATTTGGAGCCCTGTAATACCATAACCATTTGCCACACGTTTGGCTATTCTTGTTCCTTTTAAAAAAAACATAAAAATACATATAGTCGCCACCCTGTCGATTTGTTTGTCTCTCCATCCATCCATCTGTCCGACGTTTGCTTTTCGGTTTCGGCTACCTATTATGTCCGTTAGCGTAAGTCGGATTGGCTTGAAACCTTGTATTATACTTAACTATTAGACCGCTATCTTATTTGTTTTGTAGTCTGCCGTTCTTTTTCTATTTTCCATTTTTATCATCAAAAACATGCTTTGACAGCACTTTAGAATAATTTACAACATGCTTTGACAGCACTTCAGAATCATTTCCATTGGAAATGATTCTGAAGTTCCGTCAAACCATGTTTTTATTGAGAAATAAGGCAAGATGTAAAAGCAACAGCAGACGACAATTGTTGTGAGTAGCGGTCTAAGGGTTAATTGTCTTCATCCAAATTTTCATTCTATAGCCCACCGGGCCATGAGGTCAAGGTCAAACAAGTTAGGAATTTGCATTGAAGATTTTGAGGGGTACATTCTCCATGAGTATTTCTGAGTTCTTGTTTCAGAGGATTCTTGTCTTGTTATGCCCCCTATGCGATAACAAGGGGGGGCATATTGTGTTGCTCTTGAGGTTCCGTACATCCGTCTGTCTGTGTACGTCAAAAGTTTGTCAGAGTTTCTCCAACATGTAATAACTTCATTGTTACGCGAAGGATTGCTTCAATACTTGGACACTTGAATCACCTGAACATTTGTCACACACTCGCGCCACCATTAACTCTTTGCATGCTGGGAAACTTGTGGGCTATAAATAGTTAAAAACTAGCAGACAAAAAATCATCATATTTTCTTTTATTTCTCCTTGTAAATATCATGAATATGTCTTGGAATTTCGTTAGAATTGAGTCCTGAGGACTCAATTCTAATGAAATTTCAAGACATATTTACACAGAGAAATAAAACATTATGCTCCTAATTTGTTTGGCGGATATTTTCACTGCTAGCATGCAAAGAGTTAACACAACGTTGACCTTTGTCGCCTTCGAAATGTTGCTGAAACACCTTGCCTCGTTTTTTGTTCTTTTTTCCTAGGTTAGCTCCCTTGGAGCTACCTTGTATAGCAGTTGTAGAGATGGAATGTCAACTATTTCTACATTTAACTCTTTGCATGCTGGGAAATTTCTGGGCTATAAATAGTTCAAAAGTAACAGACAGCAATGCAGTATATTTTTATGCCCCCGCCACCGAATGGTGAGGGGGGCATATAGTGTTACTGGCGTCTGTACGTACGTACGTACGTACGTACGTCCCGAAACCTTAACGCTGGGTAAATGGCTTATAATTTCTGTTTCCTTTCTCGGATCTGCTTCACATTTCACACACGCATTGCTCCAATGGTCCTCTACCGCCCTGTGACAAATCCACATTCGTCCCGCCCCCGCTAAGCCCAGGGTCATGGTCACAGACTTGGTGCTTTCGAAACCTTAACGCTGGGTAAATGGCTTATAATTTCTGTTTCCTTGCTCGGATCTGCTTCACATTTCACACACGCATTGCTCCAATGCTCCTCTACCGCCCTCTGACAAATCCACATTCGTCCCGCCCCTGCTAAGCCCAGGGTCAAGGTCACAGATTTGGTGCTTTCGAAACCTTAACGCTGGGTAAATGGCTTATAATTTCTGTTTCCTTGCTCGGATCTGCTTCACATTTCACACACGCATTGCTCCAATGGTCCTCTACCGCCCTGTGACAAATCCATATTCGTCCCGCCCCCGCTAAGCCCAGGGTCAAGGTCACAGACTTGGTGCGTTCGAAACCTTAACGCTGGGTAAATGGCTTATAATTTGTGTTTCCTTTCTCTGATCTGCTTCACATTTCACACACACATTGCTCAAATGGTCCTCTACCGCCCTGTGAAAAATCAACATTTGTCCCGCCCCCGCTAAGCCCAGGGTCAAGGTCACAGACTTGGTGCTTTCGAAACCTTAACGCTGGGTAAATGGCTTATAATTTCTGTTTCCTTGCTCGGATCTGCTTCACATTTCACACACGCATTGCTCCAATGGTCCTCTACCGCCCTGTGACAAATCCATATTCGTCCCGCCCCCGCTAAGCCCAGGGTCAAGGTCACAGACTTGGTGCGTTCGAAACCTTAACGCTCGGGTAAATGGCTTATAATCAAATATGCCTCGTTTTCTTTGGCTGCCAGCGGGGGCATTCGTGTGCCGACAGGCCACATTTCTAGTAATTTCTGTTTCCTTGCTCGGATCTGCTTCACATTTCACACACGCATTGCTCCAATGGTCCTCTACCGCCCTGTGACAAATCCACATTCGTACCGCCCCCGCTAAGCCCAGGGTCAAGGTCACATACTTTGTGCTTTCGAAACCTTAACGCTGGGTAAATGGCTTATAATTTCTGTTTCCTTGCTCGGATCTGCTTCACATTTCATACACGCATTGCTCCAATGGTCCTCTACCGCCCTGTGTCAAATCCACATTCGTCTCGCTCCCGCTAAGCCCAGTGTCAAGGTCACAGACTTTGTGCTTTCGAAACCTTAACGCTGGGTGAATGGCTTATAATTTGTGTTTCCTTTCTCGGATCTGCTTCACATTTCACACATGCAGTGCTCCAATGGTCCTCTACTGCCCTGTGACAAATCCACATTCGTCCCGCTCCCGCCAAGCCCTGGGTCAAGGTCACAGACTTGGTGCGTTTGAAACCTTAACACTTGGGTAAATGGCTTATAATTTCTATTTCCTTTCTCAGATCTGCTTCACATTTCACACACGCATTTCTCCAATGGTCCTCTACCGCCCTGTGACAAATCCACATTTGTCCCGCCCACGCTAAGCCCTGGGTCAAGCTCACATAGTTGGTGCATTCGAAACCTTAACACTATGGTAAATGGCTTATAATGAAATATGCCTCGTTTTCTTTGGTTGCCAGCGGGGGCATTCGTGTGCGACAGGCCACATTTCTAGTCTTTTATTTCTCCCTGTAAATATCATGAAATTCCAGGACATATTTACAGAGAGAAATAAGAAACTTACTCATAATTTGTTGGATGGTATTTTCACCGCTAGTATGCAAAGAGTTAAAATTACCATTTTGGGTGTCTAATTTTGAGTGTCTAATTTGTAATGTTTCATTACGGTACTAAATTCTACTGAATTCTACTAAAATTACTTTAACGGATGATAAGGCATTAAACATCATTATATAAATAAAAAATACTTGTTAGTAATCTTGTGCTGCTAACCTAGTTTCAGTACTTTCAGTACTTCGATTATTGTCCTGTATACCAACCAGGGGGCATACCCATGTTTTACAAACATAAATTATCACTAGTTTCATGTTTGACTGGCTCAGAAAATTGGGCTTATAGTAGCATTCATGACGAGTCTATCTCCTGATATACTTAAGCACGCTCTTGCAGACTGATCTGGGTCTGTACTGTTTATTAAAAACATGGCACATGTTTCATTAACTGAATGGTGAACAGTGCAGACCCTGACCAGACTGCGCGGAT
>CM055269.1:119469605-119510507 GCA_029237695.1 Conchocele bisecta
ACTGTCTGTTCCTTTTGAAATCATCTGATGTGTTGGCAATTCAACATATTAACCCATTACGAAGAAGGGATACACTTTTAGTAGTATGAACCTTTTGAGAGAAAAAAAATCCCTATTTTCTTTATTTCTTCTCGAAAGTATATGTTGTAACCACTCATTTGAACCGTCTCGATGAGACGGTTCAAATGAGTGGTAACAACATGTACCTTTATCGATGAATGAACAAAATAATGAGATTTTGTCAACAAAAATCATAGTATCCTTAGGCTGAAATGGGTTAAATGCCAATGTTATCAATGCCATTAAGGATGGGCTACACTACACTTGTAGCAGTAAACAACTTTTGAGAAGAAAAACAACTATTTTCTTTGTTTCATCTGGAAGGTATATTATACAACTTTTGAGAAGAAAAATAACAAAATACTTTTCTTTATTTCATCTCGAAAGTATATGTTGTTACCACTCATTTGAACTGTCTCGACGAGACGGTTCAAATGAGTGGTAACGCTATATACTGTTATGGAGAAATAAACAAAATAATGAGATTTTTCAACAAAAATTATCCCATTTCAGAGTTGGTTACACGTTTTATAACTTTGAGAATCAAAATGGGACGTATTATCTGTTCACATTGTACAAGGCGGGCGACTAGCATGCATAGGTTGTCCTCACAATGACTCAACTTCTACTTAATGTAGTTCTTTGCATGCTGTGCAATGTGTGGGCTATAAATAGTTCAAACATTGCAGATGACAATTCATTATATTCTCTTTTATTTCTCCTTATAAATGTCATGAATATGTTTTGGAATTTCATTATCTTTGTGTGATAGTGTTTACTGTCTGTTCATTTTGAAATCAGCTGATGTGTTGGCAATTTAACAATGTTGTCAATGTCATTAAGGATGGGCTACACTTGTAGCAGTAAACAACTTTTGAGAAGAAAAACAACTATTTTCTTTGTTTCATCTCAAAGGTATATATTGTTACCACTCATTTGAACCGTCTCGACGAGACGGTTCAAATGAGTGATAACACTATATACCGTTATGGAGAAATAAACAATAATGAGACTTTTCAACGAAAATTATCCCATTTCAGAGTTAGGTATAATTTTTTAGATATTATCTGTTAGCGTGGTACAAGGCGGGTGGCTAGCCTGCATAGGTTGTCCTCACAATAACTGAACTTCTACTTAATGTAGCTTACGGTAGCTGTACTCTTCTTGTGGCCCCATGTAAAATCTAATAAAAAACCCTACTAATAAAGCTACTTACGTAAATAAACCATATGGATGCGATCAGTAAGTCTTTATGCAGATACTATACCAATGAAAATCCACACACACCTGTAATATCAGTTTATGAGTAGGTTTTTTGTCGCGCCCTTGCGCATTGCGAAAGCGCGATATAGACGGCACGTTTGGCGGACACACGTACGTACGTTAGTACGTACGTACGTGTGTCCGGTTAAAGTTTTTGGTTAAGTTGTTTGGTTCAGTTGTTTGGTTAAGTTTTTTGGTTAAAGTTTTTGGTTAAGTTGTTTGGTTAAAGTTTTTGGTTAAGTTCTTTGGTTAAAGTTTTTGGTTAAGTTTTTTGGTTAAGTTTTTCGTTAAAGTTTTTCGTTATACTATATCTCTGCAACTGCTTTGCCCATTACCTTGAAACTTCACATGGGTGTTTATCATCATCTATATTTTCATTCTACCCCCCTCCCGTGCGGCTCCTGTGCCCAATGTCAAGGTCAAATTACTTTGAAGTTTTTGGTTAATGTTTTTGGTTAAGTTTTTTGGTTAAGTTTTTTGGTTAAAGTTTTTGGTTAAGTTTTTTGGTTGGTTAAAGTTTTTCGTTATACTACATCTCTGCAACTGGTTTGCCCACCCATTACCTTGAAACTTCATATGGGTGTTTATCATCATCTATATTTTCATTCATACCCCTCCTGTGCAGCCCCTGTGCCCAATGTGAAGGTCAAATTACTTTGAAGTTTTTGGTTAAGTTCTTTGGTTAAAGTTTTTGGTTAAGTTTTTTGGTTAAGTTTTTTGGTTAAAGTTTTTGGTTAAGTTTTTTGGTTATGTTTTTTGGTTAGGTTAAAGTTTTTCGTTATACTATATCTCTGCAACTGCTTTGCCCATTACCTTGAAACTGCACATGGGTGTTTATCATCATCTATATTTTCATTCTACCCCCCTCCCGTGTGGCCCCTGTGCCCAATGTCAAGGTCAAATTACTTTGAAGTTTTTGGTTAAGTTTTTTTGTTAAAGTTTTTGGTTGGTAAGTTTTTTTGGTTAAGTTTTTTGGTTAAAATTTTTGGTTAAGTTTTTTGGTTAAAGTTTTTCATTATACTATATCTCTGCAACTGCTTTGCCCATTACCTTGAAACGTCACATGGGTGTTTATCATCATCTATATTTTCATTCTACCCCCCTCCCATGCGGCCCCTGTGCCCAATGTCAAGCTCAAATTACTTTGAAGTTTTTGGTTAATGTTTTTGGTTAAGTTTTTTGGTTAAGTTTTTTGTTTTTTGGTTAAAGTTTTTGGTTAAGTTTTTTGGTTAAAGTTTTTCGTTATACTACATCTCTGCAACTGGTTTGCCCATTACCTTGAAACTTCATATGGGTGTTTATCATCATCTATATTTTCATTCTACCCCCTCCTGTGCAGCCCCTGTGCCCAATGTGAAGGTCAAATTACTTTGAAGTTTTTGGTTAAGTTCTTTGGTTAAAGTTTTTGGTTAAGTTTTTTGGTTAAGTTTTTTGGTTAAAGTTTTTGGTTAAGTTTTTTGGTTATGTTTTTTGGTTAAAGTTTTTCGTTATACTATATCTCTGCAACTGCTTTGCCCATTACCTTGAAACTGCACATGGGTGTTTATCATCATCTATATTTTCATTCTACCCCCCTCCCGTGTGGCCCCTGTGCCCAATGTCAAGGTCAAATTACTTTGAAGTTTTTGGTTAAGTTTTTTTGTTAAAGTTTTTGGTTAAGTTTTTTGGTTTTTTGGTTAAAATTTTTGGTTAATTTTTTGTTTTTTGGTTAAAGTTTTTCATTATACTATATCTCTGCAACTGCTTTGCCCATTACCTTGAAACGTCACATGGGTGTTTATCATCATCTATATTTTCATTCTACCCCCCTCCCATGCGGCCCCTGTGCCCAATGTCAAGCTCAAATTACTTTGAAGTTTTTGGTTAATGTTTTTGGTTAAGTTTTTTGGTTAAGTTTTTTGGTTAAGTTTTTGGTTAAGTTTTTTGGTTAAAGTTTTTCGTTATACTATATCTCTGCAACTGCTTTGCCCATTACCTTGAAACTGCACATGGGTGTTTATCATCATCTATATTTGCATTCTACCCCCCTCCCGTGCGGCCCCTGTGCACAATGTCAAGGTCAAATTACTTTGAAGTTTTTGGTTAAGTTCTTTGGTTAAAGTTTTTGGTTAAGTTTTTTGGTTAAAATTTTTGGTTAAGTTTTTTGGTTAAAATTCGTTATACTATATCTCTGCAACTGCTTTGCCCATTACCTTGAAACTTCACATGGGTGTTTATCATCATCTATATTTTCATTCTACCCCCCCTCCCGTGCGGCCCCTAGCTGTGCCCAATGTCAACTTTGAAGTTTTTGGTTAAAGTTTTTTGGTTAAATTTTGTGTTTTAAAGTTTTTGGTTAAGTATTTTGGTTAAGTTTTTTGGTTAAAGTTTTTTGTTATACTATATCTCTGCAACTGCTTTGCCCATTACCATGAAACTTTACATGGGTGTTTATCATCATCTATATTTTCATTCTACCCCCCTCCCGTGCGGCCCCTGTGCCCAATGTCAAGGTCAAATTACTTTGAAGTTTTTGGTTAAGTTTTTTGGTTAAAGTTTTTGGTTAAGTTTTTTGGTTAAAGTTTTTTGTTATACTATATCTCTTCAACTGCTTTGCCCATTACCGGTACCTTGAAACTTCACATTGGTGTTTATCATCATCTATATTTTCATTCTACCCCCCTTCCGTGCGGCCCCTGCGCCCAATGTCAAGGTCAAATTACTTTGAAGTTTTTGGTTAAGTTTTTTTGGTTAAAGTTTTTGGTTCAGTTTTTGTCGCGCCGCTTGCGGAAAGCGCGATATAGTCGGCACTTTGACGTACGTACGTAGATACGTGTGTCCTGTTAAAGTTTTTGGTTAAGTTGTTTGGTTAAGTTTTTAGCTCACCTGAGCGAAGCTCATGTGAGCTATTGTTACCGCAATGTGTCCGTCGTCCGTCGTCGTCGTCGTCCGTGAACATTTTCAAGCGTCTTCTCCTCGGTAACCATTGGGCCTATGGTCACCAAATTTCATGGTAATGGTCCTTAGGTATGGGGATTACAAAATTGTTAAAATGACGTCATTACGTAATCCAAGATGGCCACCGTCTAAAAATAGCACAAATTCTTCAAAAATCTTCTTCTCAGAAAAAAACGCCAACCGGATTTCGACAAAACTTGGTAGGAATGATCAATGTACAATGCTCTTTCAAAGTTGTTAAAATGGTGACCCCAGGGTCAACCCAACCCCAGTATTTTTGACTGAATATGGTCATATCATATATCAAATCGAAGGTATCAACAAGGCGATCACTCTGGTGCATTTTTTGTCGAAATCGGATGGTTATGTCATCAAGATGGCTGCCGAAAGGTCAAAAGGTCGTTCTTTTATTAGAGATTTCAAAATTCTTCTTCACATGAACCGCTTGGCCCATGATAGCCAAACTTAAAAGTTATGGTCCATGGGTGAAGCCTTTTCAGAATTGTTAAAATGGAGGTCATCGCTAATCCAAGATGGCCGCCGTCTAAAAATAGCATAAATTCTTCAAAAATCTTCTTCTCATGAACCGCTTGCCAGATTTCGACGAAACTTGGTAGGAATGATCGATGTACATTGCTCTTTCAAAGTTGTTAAAATGGGCACCCCGGGGTAAAAAATGGGCGTGGCGCGTGGGGTCAAATTGGGGTCAAATTTTATTTTTGACCGAATATGGTCATGTCATATATCAAATTGAAGGTATGGATGAGGCGATCACTCTGGTGCATTTTCTGTCGAAATCTGATTGTTATGTCATCCAAGATGGCCGCCGAAAGGTCAAAAGGTCGTTCTTTTATTAGAGATTTCAAAATTCTTCTTCACATGAACCGCTTTGCCCATGGTAGCCAAACTTAAAAGTTATGGTCCATGGGTGAAGCCTTTTCAGATTTGTTAAAATGGAGGTCATCGCTAATCCAAGATGGCCGCCGTCTAAAAATAGCATAAATTCTTAAAAAATCTTCTTCTCATGAACCGCTTGCCGGATTTCGACGAAACTTGGTAGGAATGATTGATGTACATTGCTCTTTCAAAGTTGTTAAAATGGTGACCCCGGGGTCAAAAATGGGCGTGGCCCATGGGGTCAAATTGGGGTCAAATTTTATTTTTGACCGAATATGGTCATGTCATATATCAAATTGAAGGTATGAATGAGGCGATCACTCTGGTGCATTTTCTGTCGAAATCGGATTGTTATGTCATCCAAGATGGCCGCCGAAAGGTCAAAAGGTCGTTCTTTTATTGAGATTTCAAAATTCATTCTTCTCATGAACCGCTTGGCCATGGTAGCCAAACTTAAAAGTTATGGTCCATGTGTGAAGCCTTTCAGATTTGTTAAAATGGAGGTCATCGCTAATCCAAGATGGCCGCCGTTCTAAAAATAGCATAAATTCTTAAAAAATCTTCTTCTCATGACCGCTAGCCAGATTTTGACGAAACTTGGTAGGAATGATCGATGTACAATGCTCTTTCAAAGTTGTTAAAATGGTGACCCCGGGGTCAAAAATGGGCGTGGCCCGTGGGGTCAAATTTTATTTTTGACCGAATATGGTCATGTTATATATCAAATCGAAGGTATCAATGAGGCGATCACTCTGGTACATTTTTTGTCCAAATCGGATTGTTATGTCATCCAAGATGGCCGCCGAAATGTCAAAAGGTCGTTCTTTTATTAGAGATTTCAAAATTCTTCTTCACATGAACCGCTTGGCCCATGGTAGCCAAACTTAAAAGTTATGGTCCATGGGTGAAGCCTTTTCAGATTTGTTAAAATGGAGGTCATCGCTAATCCAAGATGGCCGCCGTCTAAAAATAGCATAAATTCAAATTAAAAAATCTTCTTCTCATGAACCGCTAGCCGGATTTCGACGAAACTTGGTAGGAATGATCGATGTACTAGTGTTTCCCCTAGCAAGGTTTAGGAGGGCGCTTCGCCCTGCCCGGTTTACAGCCGGCAAAACCCCGCCCTGCTGCCCTAAAATCCAAATCTACCCGCCCCGCTACGCAAATTACAAAACCTGTGACCTAGTTTTGTCTGTATAAACTTACACGTAATCGCTAACAAATCCCAGAATATGAAAGTCAATTCACACCTCACATGGCTCGCGCCCCGCGGAGAGATAAAACGAGATGGCATCTGGGCCCAGTATAGCGTGTATGATTTATATGAAACTGAATCAATACTGGTTTAGAGCGGCATGTTAATTTTGTCCTGTCCTGTCATAAAGCTGGTCTGAACACGGTCAGGCTCAAGAGAAAACATGCGCTTGTCAAACCAACTGCTTTTGTGAGTGGATTTCACGACCAGTGTAGATTAAGATCAGATCAAATGAGAGTATGCATCCTCTTAGTTCGATCCGGATTTGCGAGGTTCACCAGTTAACTATTGAGATGACAACGGAAATGTATCCATTATTCACTGTAGATATGTGAATAATGCTGAAATGCTGTTGACTGGACTGGTGGGCAAATTGGGCAATGGACGTTTAGTCCCAGTTTTCTCTGCGCAATTAGCGAATGAAAAGCGGTAACCAAGTGTATGTTACTAGGCGCACTTGATGCTAAATTTTGTATCTGCCGAATGACCGATCATCGTGATCGACCCGTCAGCCGCTGTTTTTCGTGTTGTTTTTTTTTCAATTCTCTAAATTGGGGTAATTTATATCTGAGACTTAGACATTTAATTGATCAAGATTTGTTTTATCCAGCGTCGATTAGTGAACCTGAACTTGTTGGAGGCTATGATTACGATGGCACGTGCCTGGCATGTCCACCGACAAATAATGTTCACACGTTTGTATCACGTCATACAGCGAATACCGTATTGGCATGTCCACCGACAATTTATTTTCACACATTTGTATCACGTTATGACGCGAGCACCGTCTTGTAAAAACAATACCCCGAATTAGTGGTTCACAAAGCACAATTGTCAGCCCATAATGTGTGAAACTCGTCGCCTCCGCATCGAAAATGCAGACGTGTGCCGCCGATATGCACGATGATCGTTATCTGTCAGTAATTGACATTTACTGAGTAATCCTCGAGACGACAAACAAACTGCTCCTTATCCACAGATATTCCCACTATTTGGATTTTGAGCGGGCAACCCGACTTTGGTTATCAAAGAAGGCCAGACGAATATGTTGAAAAGGCACTTTCAGCACCAACAAAATGGCACTTTCTAGCGCCAACCATACGGCACTTTTCAGCGCCAACCAAATAGTCATGAAAGAAATCCTTACAAATTGTTCTCTGTTCGTGTGGCTGTAGAGAGATTGGGGCGAAAAGTAAGCGCCTGAAAAGCGGACATGAAACAACAACAACAACAACAACAAATTTGATATATTTGTTTAGTATTATGATTATTACCACTAGATCTATGTCAGTATATGCTCTGACATTTGACAAAGGTGAGTGCTAGTTGCAATAGGAACAATGCAGAAATAAATGCAATTCAAAATTTCTGGAGGAGCATGCCCCCGGACCCATCTAGCGTGAAACCCACCCAATAATTATATAACTGTTGGTTATTTCATTAAAATATAGGACAAAATGAGAGTCATAGTATGTGCTCAGACTTTGCTGAGCATGCAGGAAATGGTGTTTCAGACCACTTTGATTTCAAAATTTTCCGGTGGGGGGGGTGGGGGGTGGGGGGCATGCTCCCGGACCCCCTTAGCAAACTCCTGCCCTTCGGGCCCTCAAAACCGCGCCTGAAGTGCCCTTTTTTCGGCTAGCACCCTGCCCCTTTTTCATCCTGGGGGAAACACTAATGTACATTGCTCTTTGAAAGTTGTTAAAATGGTGACCCCGGGTTCAAAAATGGGCGTGGCCCGTGGGGTCGAATTGGGGTCAAATTTGTTTTTTGACTGAATATGGTCATGTCATATATCAAATTGAAGGTATCAATGAGGCAATCACTCTGGTGCAATATTTGTCGGAATCGGATGATTATGTCATCCATGATGGCCACCAAAAGGTCCATTTATTCAAGATTTTTAACGTCTTTTTCTCAGGAACCACATGGCCGATGCTGGGTGAAGCATTTTCAGATTTTGTAAAATGAGAGTCATCACTTAATCCAAGATGACCGCCATCTAAAAATAGCACAATTTTTTAAAACACATGAACTCAATGTCACATTCTCCTCTGGTGTTCATGGAGTCAGGTGAGCGAATTAGGGCCATCATGGCCCTCTTGTTTGGTTAAAGTTTTTGGTTGAGTTCTTTGGTTAAAGTTTTTGGTTAAGTTTTTTAGTTAAGTTTTTTGGTAAAGTTTTTTGGTTAAGTTTTTTGGTTAAAGTTTTTCGTTATACTATATCTCTGCAACTGCTTTGCCCATTACCTTGAAACTTCACATGGGTGTTTATCATCATCTATATTTTCATTCTACCCCCCTCCCGTGCGGCCCCTGTGCCCAATGTCAAGGTCAAATTACTTTGAAGTTTTTGGTTAAGTTTTTTGGTTAAAGTTTTTGGTTAAGTTTTTTGGTTAAGTTTTTTGGTTTAAAGTTTTTTGTTATACTATATCTCTGCAACTGCTTTGCCCATTACCTTGAAACTTCACATTGGTGTTTATCATCATCTATATTTTCATTCTACCCCCTTCCGTGCGGCCCCTGTGCCCAATGTCAAGGTCAAATTACTTTGAAGTTTTTGGTTAAGTTTTTTGGTTTAAAGTTTTTGGTTCAGTTTTTGTCGCGCCCGCTTGCGGAAAGCGCGATATAGTCGGCACTTTGACGTACGTACGTACGTACGTAGATACGTGTGTCCTGTTAAAGTTTTTGGTTAAGTTGTTTGGTTAAGTTTTTTGGTTAAAGTTTTTGGTTGAGTTCTTTTTTGGTTATGTTTTTGGTTAAGTTTTTTAGTTAAGTTAGTTTTTTGGTTAAGTTTTTTGGTTAAGTTTTTTGGTTAAAGTTTTTGTTATACTATATCTCTGCAACTGCTTTGCCCATTACCTTGAAACTTCACATGGGTGTTTATCATCATCTATATTTTCATTCTACCCCCCTCCGTGCGGCCCTGTGCCCAATGTCAAGGTCAAATTACTTATTTGTAAGTTTTTGGTTAAGTTTTTTGGTTAAAGTTTTTGGTTAAGTTTTTTGGTTAGAAAGTTTTTTGTTATACTATATCTCTGCAACTGCTTTGCCCATTACCTTGAAACTTCACATTGGTGTTTATCATCATCTATATTTTCATTCTACCCCCCTTCCGTGCGGCCCCTGTGCCCAATGTCAAGGTCAAATTACTTTGAAGTTTTTGGTTAAGTTTTTTGGTTAAAGTTTTTGGTTCAGTTTTTGTCGCGCCCGCTTGCGGAAAGCGCGATATAGTCGGCACTTTGACGTACGTACGTACGTACGTACATACGTGTGTCCTGTTAAAGTTTTTGGTTAAGTTGTTTGGTTAAGTTTTTTGGTTAAAGTTTTTGGTTGAGTTCTTTGGTTAAAGTTTTTGGTTTAAGTTTAAGTTAGTTAAGTTAAGGTTAAGTTTTTTGGTTAAGTTTTTTGGTTAAAGTTTTTCCGTTATACTATATCTCTGCAACTGCTTTGCCCATTACCTTGAAACTTCACATGGGTGTTTATCATCATCTATATTTTCATTCTACCCCCCTCCCGTGCGGCCCCTGTGCCCAATGTCAAGGTCAAATTACTTTGAAGTTTTTGGTTAAGTTTTTTGGTTTATGTTTTTGGTTAAGTTTTTTGGTTAAAGTTTTTTGTTATACTATATCTCTGCAACTGCTTTGCCCATTACCTTGAAACTTCACATGGGTGTTTATCATCATCTATATTTTCATTCTACCCCCCTCCCGTGCGGCCCCTGTGCCCAATGTCAAGGTCAAATTACTTTGAAGTTTTTGGTTAAAGTTTTTGGTTAAAGTTTTTCGTTATACTATATATTTTTTTTTAGTGTCCATGCCTCGCCACAAGGCACGACATGCAGGCCGCGGCCATCTAGTTTTTATTATACGACCGTTTTTACGTACGGTACGTATGGCGGCGGACAGAAAAAATGGATAGTTTGTGTACACAACTCCTCTGAAACCGTTCAGTCGATCGATCTGAAACTATACACACGTCTTCTACACATATTGGCCCCGTGCAGGCACCGGGGCGGGATCAACTGATCCTGAGAATAGTGCTGCAGTAGCCATTGCTTGTCGTAAAAGGCGACTAAACTGGCTTAACGATTGGGTTCATACTTTCCGGAACCCACTATACCGGATTTGGCCCTCATGTACATTTTTTGGCTTTCTTGTATGTGAGAGTTGAGTCAGGCTATGCCCTATATAAAAGTAAGATTAGTGCTAATCCTATTAACTTTTAGGGGATGGGATATAAATGATGCTGGTGTGGCGAGGGCCTGGCACCAGATCAGGTTGTTCTAATTTCAGGACTGAATATATATTTTGATTGTAAATATTGAGTTCTGAAGTTGGGATTTACCCCCCTCGGACAGGTGGATACGGGACTCGACCCCGTTGACCCGTCTGCGTGTAGACTCCCTGAGGCTTGTACCTCTATGTCAGAAAAGCGGACGTTAAACCCTATTCACTCACTCACTCACTCACTCACTCTACACATATTGAAGATGTGCACCTTGGTGTTTTTATGGCGAAAAAATATATTTCTTAACAAAAATATCACCTTTTTAACTTAGCCATTTTTTTCTACATTTTTGTATCCAATTCTATATAATTTCTACTTTACATATCTCTACCTAAATTAGTATACATGTTTAGCACAATGAGAGGAAGAAATAATGCTATAGAGTTTCAAATTCTCATTAATGTTTCTTGCCTTGGTGACAGCTTCACATTTCTGCATCTTCGCTGTCTGGCCCATCTTCGACGGGCGTATTTTGTGACTTACGGCACTCTTGTTAGCTTTCCATTGACATTACATGGGGCCACATGAAGGGTACAACAACCTTAACTAAAGTTGGTATACATGTTTATCATGGCAAGAGCAATAACCCGATTTATTTTCTGGTTGATTGATTGAATTTCCAGAAATGATTCTAAAGTGCTGTCCAATCATTTTTATCACTCCCACTTGTGGTCGGGGTGATATAGTCACCCCTTTTGGCGTACATCTGTCCGAGATATGCGTCCGGCATTTGTGTTAAAAGTTTTTTAAGTACCACATATCTCCACAACACTAATTCTGATTGACATACCTCTTTATCATCATCCATATTTTCATTCTATAGCCAACCCATGTGGCATGCCCAAGATTAAGGTCAAATTACTGTGAAGTTTGTGTTAAAGTTTGTTTGTAAAATCTGTGTTAAAAGTTTTTAAATACCCAATATTTCCACAACCCTATATCTCTATAGCCCACCCATGCGGCCCCTTACCCAAGGTCACTGTCATTAAAGTTTTTAACTACCCAATATTTTCACAACTATCAGTCCAATTTACTTGAAACCTCACATACATCTTTCTTATAATCATCATAGTTTCAGTTTATAGCCCATCCATAAGTACCAAATATATCCACAACTTGAAACTTCATATTTTCAATCTATAAACTATCCAAGCTACCCCCATGCCCAAGGTCAAGGTTGAATTACTTGGAAGTTTGCGTTAAATTAATTTATCAAATCTACGTTAATGTTTTTAAGTACCCACTATCTTAAGTACCCAATATCTCTACAATCCGATTGCTCTCACCAGATACCATATATCCCGGCCTTAAATGACCTTAGCTGTTGATTGGCCGTTAAACCCCGACAATCAAACAGATACATATATACTGGGACCATGAAGTTCATGGGCGAGTGTGATATGCTGGCCGTGGCCATCTAGTTTGATATGGAAAATAGAATATAAAAAGCAGACAACAAATATTAATTCAGCAGTGTAAGGGTTAACCCTTTCAACACCACAGGCCTGTATAGTGGTATTGGCAAACAGTGTAGATCCAGATGAGCCAGCTCATGACGAGCCGTCTCATCAGGATCTGCACTTTTTATACGACCGTTTTTAAAAAACGGTACGTATTATGTTTTACAGCGGGCAGGTGGCTGAAGAAAAAGTGCATAGTTCATGTACACAACTCCTCCGAAACCGTTCAGTCGATTGATCTGAAACTATACACACGTCTTCTATACATATTGAAGATGTGCACCTTGGTGTTTGTATGCCGAACATATCACCTTTTTTTTTAACTTAGCCATTTTTTCTACACTTTTCTATACAATTCTATATACGGTTCAGAGTTTGTGTACACAACTCCTCCGAAACCGTTCAGTCAATCGATCTGAAACTATACACACGTCTTCTACACATATTGAAGATGTGCACCTTGGTGTTTTTATGGCGACAAAATATTTTTTAACGAAAATATCACCTTTTTAACTTAGCCATTTTTTCTACATTTTTCTATGCAATTCTATATACAGTACAGAGTTTGTGTACACAACTCCTCCGAAACCGTTCAGTCGATCGTTCTGAAACTATACACACGTCTACTACACATATTGAAGATGTGCACCTTGGTGTTTTGATGCCGAAAAATATTTTTTCCTTTTTAACTTAGCCATTTTTTCTACATTATTGTATCCAATTCCCTATCATTTCTACTTTACACTCTACTTTTCTATCTCTGCCTAAATTAGTATACATGTTTAGCACAACGAGATGAAGAAATAATGCTATAGACTTTCAAATTCTCATTAATGTTTCTTGCCTTGGTGACAGCTTCACATTTCTGCATCTTCGCTGTCTGGCCCATATTCGACGGGCGTATTTTGTGACTTGCGGCACTCTTGTTGCAAGTAATTTTCATATTTATGAGAACAAAACACCCCCGTTTCATAAATGGACTAGTCTGAAAATCATTTTGTGACCATTGGATTGGTTGCAAAATCAACATATAAAATTTAATTCCAGTTACTTAGGGTGCAAGGGTTAACCCTTAGACCGCTATCTTAATTTTTTGTCGTCTGCTGTTTATTTTCTATTTTCCATCATCAAAAACATGCTTTGACAGCACTTTAGAATCATTTAAAACATGCTTTGACAGCACTTCAGAATCATTTCCATTGGAAATGATTCTGAAGGGCTGTCAAACCATGTTTTTATGGCAAGATATAAAAGCAACAGCAGACGACAATTGCTGTGAGTAGTGGTCTAAGGGTTAATGCACAATCAGCTAAAAATAATCTGTAGCTGTGGTTACAATGGACATCATGTGACGGTTTTACTACTTCGTAGTTTGACTTAAACGTGTGGTTATGCCTTGTGGTTGACAAACCATAGACCTGCTGATCATGATGTAGAAATTTTGCGGTTTTCTGTACTAGTTATTGAGAAAAACATTCCTGGTTTGATCTTGAATATCTCAGGCTGTCTGGTTTTTCGCTAAACTCTTTCACCCCTAAGTAACTGGAATGGAATTTGACATGTTAATAGTACATGCCCACTCAATAGGCACAACATGTTCTTTATAGGAATTAAATAAGTGTATAATTGTGTCATTGTGTTTTTTTTAAGTACATATGTACCGAATATCTCCACAACACTAATTCTGATTGACTTGAAGCGTTACATCCTCTTTATCATCATCCATATTTTCATTTTATAGCCCACCCATGTGGCCACCATGCCCAAGATTAACCCTTAGATCGTTACTCACAACAATTGTCGTCTGCTGTTGCTTTTATATCTTGCCTTGTTTCTCAATAAAAACATGGTTTCACAGCACTTCAGAGTCATTTCCAATGGAAATGATTCTGAATTGCTGTCAAAGCATGTTGTAAACTATTCTAAAGTGCTGTCAAAGCATGTTTTTGATGATAAAAATATAAAATATAAAATAAACAGCGGACGACAAAAAAATTAAGATAGCGGTCTAAGGGTTAACATGGTTAAGGTCAAATTACATTGAAATCGCGATGGCTCAAAATACCACGGGCCTACATATTTTGTTTGAGTGATCGCATCTTTCGAGCCATCGCATCTTGCGGTTTTGGCATATTTGTCGACTAGTGTACCCGTCGGATTTAGGAAATAATGAAGCATAATAGAGTGTATCCATATTTTAGATGATAATAGTATTTATTCGCAGATTAAAGTTATCATGTGAAATAAAATACACTGTATTTAAATGTATTTACAAAACTGTCTTTATTTCAATTATTATCAAAGGAGAAAAGCTCCAGTACTTACTATAAATAGTGGCGCACATAATTAATGTCGCAGGTGGTTGTGACGTCACTCGAAACAGTAGTATGGGCCCAGATCAAACGATGTTGTTATACGGCGACGCAACAAAACGTGCTTTACTTAATGTGTGACCCGTGTAAACGCCGATCAACTTTCAGACTATTATTAATGGGCGTTTTTTGTTGTAACTCCCGGGTAGCCACACAAATAACACGAGGACCACTGGAACGTGGGTTACTAGGAAAATCAACATATCAAATTTAATTCCAGTTACTTAGGGTGCAAGGGTTAACCCTTAGACCGCTATCTTAATTTTTTTGTCGTCTGCTGTCTATTTTCCATTTCTATCATCAAAAACATGCTTTGACGGCACTTTAGAATAATTTACAACATGCTTTGACAGCACTTCAGAATCATTTCCATTGGAAATGATTCTGAAGTGCTGTCCAACCATGTTTTTTTTTTTGAGAATTAAGGCAAGATATACAAGCAACAGCAGACGACAACTGTTGTGAGTAGCGGTCTAAGGGTTAATGCACTATCAGCTAAAAATAATCTGTAGCTGTGGTTACAATGGTGACGGTTTTACTACGTAGTTTGACAACATAAACGTGTGGTTAAACCTTGTTGTTGACATATGTAGACCACAAGCCTGCTGATCATGACTTTGCGGTTTTCTGTATTAAGTTATTAAGAAAAACATTCCTGGTTCGATACTGTTTATCTTGATTATCCAAGGCTGCCTGGTATTTCCCTAAAATCTTCCACCCCGAAGTAACTGGAATGGAATTTTATGTTTATTTTGCAACCAATCCAATCATCACAAAGTGATTTTCAGACTAGTTAATTTATGAAAAGGGGTGTTTTTGTTCTCAAAAATATGAAAATTACTTCTGATGAGTCACGGCTCGTTAATTTTGCAACCAATCAAATCGTCACAAAATGATTTTCAAACTACTATTAATTAATTTATGAAAATGGTGTGTATGAAAATTATGAAAATTACTTGCAAAAAGTGCAGATCCTGATGAGCCGGCTCGTCACGAGCCGGCTCATCTGGATCTACACGTTTTTGCCAATACCATTATACAGGCCTGTGGTGCCGAAAGGTTAAACCTTGCAATGCTGAATTAATTTTTTTATTCTTTATTTTCAATTTGTCTTATTAAAAACATGCTTTGACAACACTTTAGAATCATTTCCAATAGAAATGATTCTGAAGTGCTCTAAAATCATGTTGTTATTCAAAGGGTTAACCTGGTAAAAATTTCACCTTTAAATATATAACATGGTCTCTTCCATCTTACTTGCATTGGCGTCCGGTTAAAGTTTTTGATTCGGGTGTGGCGAGGACCTGGCATCAGATCAGGATTATTCTGATTTCAGGGCTGAATATATAGTTTTTTTATTGTAAATATTCAGTTCTGATTTTGGGATTTCCCCCCCATTTGTACTTGTACATGTACTTGTACGGGTAATATGACACAATTGTATGTATCACAGCCCCCAGCCCATTTGATAATAATTTATTATTCCAGCACAAAAATATTTACACAATTCCCTAACATTGATTGGTCCGTTGCAAGTCTCCGTCCACAATTTATATTCCAGTTAACTTCATGCCGAACTACTTTCCGTAACCGTCAGGCGCAGTTAAAATAATTCTTAAGAAAACGGAAAATAAACACATTTTCTTGATTAATTTATTTAAAATGCTGGAATTATAAGGAATGAATGGCCTTTTTTTTGGAATTTATCGGGCCTTCGTCCAGTATTCCCGCGACTTTTTTTCCATAAAAAGGCCATTCATTCCTATAATAACCAATAGGATAAAAATAAACAATTGGCGATAAAAAATTACAATTTTCGAAAAAAAAAAAAATATATATTTTTTTTTCGAAAATTGAAATTTGTTATCGTATTATAACCAATAGGATAAAAATAAACAATTGGCGTTAAAAAATTACAATTTTCGGAAAAAAAAAATAATTCTTTTTTTTTTTCGAAAATTGAATTTTTTTTTTATCGCCAATTGTTTATTTTTATCGCCAATTGCGAAAGTGGCTTTTCCAAGTTTATACCCCGATAAATTCCACAAAAAGGCCATTCATTCCTATAATAAATCCTATAATAAACGATCCACAGAATTGGCATTATACTTAGTTTTAAACCCATTTGTTGACATGGCGAACATGTTGGACGTATCAAAAGTCACATTCACTCAGCGGATAAAAGTTGAGTCTTATTCTTGGTCAGATAAATATTATGAGATTCGCAAATATGTCTATATAGGGAACTACCACATCTAACACACAGGTTGAAGTAACGGACCGAGGTCTATAAATACATTAAATATGCCTAAAAGCATCAATAAACGAAAAAAAAATAACCTAAAAAAATGTTTTTTACATTTTTTTCCCGTTTATTGATGCTTTTAGGCATATTTAATGTATTTATAGACCTCGATCCGTTACTTCAACCTGTGATCTAACATAGTATTTATACCCCAGGCATACAAAGTATGTTGAGAGGTAAATAGTTTTCTTAATTCCATCCGTCCGTCCGTCCGTACAGACGAGAGCTACATTGTGAGGTTGACCACACAGTGATGGACTTGTTAAGAGATGCTTATTCCGTTTTAACCCCGTTATAAATTGCTCTTGTGGGGTTATTTTGTCTTGTGGGGTTGTTTTTTTCTGTACGATTGATGTTTACGGGGTTTGATTTAGGATGGGTTAGGGTTAGTAACCTCACAATGTACGTCTCGTCAGTACGTCCGTCCGTCCGTCCGTCTGTCCGTCTACATTAAAGTTTTTGGGTACCCAATATCTCTGTAACGGTAAGTCGGATTTACCGACTTCATATACTTCCTTATCATCATCCATATTTTCATTCCATACCACACTTCATGTCAAAGGTCAAGGTCAAATTTGCGTCCGTAAGATTTGTGTTAAAGTTTTCTGGTACCCATTATCTCGGCAATGGAAATGATTCTGAAGTGCTGTCTGTCAAACCATGTTTTAATGAGAAATAAGGCAAGATATAAAAGCAACAGCAAACGACAATGGTTGTGTGTAGCGGTCTAAGGGCTAATGGTAACTTTTATTTTCTGTACAATGTTTAGTGAAATGAGCTCCTACATTTTAGTCCTCGTAAATGTAAATTGAGAAGTACCCAAAAATAAATGTTTGGGTACATCATAGTCACCACCCTGTCCATCTGTTCATCTGTCTGTCTGATGTTTGTGTTTGTGTTTCTGGCTACGTACTATAACTGTTACTATAGGAACAATGCTCCAGATAAGGAATTAGTAATTGAGTATTTTCACTCCATCATTTGGGTATTTCAAAATTTTAATTGGGTAAAATAAATTAGACTACTTTTTACACATTAACAGACCGCAATTATTGAGTAGTTTACTTCGAAATGAAAACATGTCTTGGCATTTCATGAGAATTATGATAAGAAAAGTATTCTATATTTGTGGTCTGTTTATTGTTTTCTGCAGCATGATAAAGGTACCACAAATTTGTTATTGCTTTTTGATACTCGCTACTTCTGATTTTAATTTGGTTTTTGCCAATTTTTTTAATTTGGTATTTAAGCAAATATGCAGCTTATCTGGAGCCCTGCATAGGGATTATTTTTTAAATATCTCTGAGACAGTTATGAGGATATTAACAACAGCAGGCGGTATGATAATATTTTCTGGGGCATCTTGTTTATCATGGCAATTAATGAAGCCTATTGAATGTCAACAATTTCTGATGACTTATCTCCCCTTGGCGGCCATTTTTAATTTTCGCACTCTGTACCATTGTTCCTGCAAGAACTCAAGTTCTACTTGACGGATCATAACCAAATTCTGTATACATATTTACCTCGTGAAGATGAAGAACCCTATTGATTTCAGCGAGTTATCTCCACTTATTGACTGACCTTGCCTCGACGGGCGTATATTGTGACCTCGGCACTCTTGTATTATTTATTAAAATGTGCATGTACTTACGTTTTTTGTCGCGCCTGTTTTAGCAGACTATTTTCGCCGCTTTTTCCGTCGTCGTCTTCCGAAATGTCAAGTTTGCACAAGCTTCGTCATCATGGCATAACTTTAATATTACCAGTACTGGACGGATTGCTTCAATATTTGGACACTTGATACATGTACACATGTACACACTCATGCCACCATTAGCATGACCATGACCTTTTTGGCCTTCAAATGGTTGTGGAAACACTTAGCCATTTTCTTATGTCAAAACACCACAAAACACCACAAAACACCACAGACCTCTATAGAGACAATGTTTGCAAACAGTGCAGATCCAGATGAGCCGGCTCGTAACGAGCCGTCTCATCAGGATCTCCACTGTTTGTTAATAATTTTAAACGTCGTACAGATTACCCTTTTAGAAGAATGGGATAATTTGAATGAACAAAATTAATGAAATAGCGTGAAACATTGGCATGGAACATCCTATTAAGTTACTTGGTGTTGAAAGGGTTAAATAAGCATGCACTCTGAGGATACTGCCCTATGTGAGATATGTTTTTTTGTAGAATTTGAAGTTGGAAGTTTATGTTTCTTGTAGCTATGTCTCTGGGAACATAATTTAAAGTTACTGCGACAAGAGTAATCGAGCGGACTCCGCGATGCAACACTTTTGTTCTTTTTGTATCGCAGACGGACAGTTATCGGCTTCAAAGTCTTCCAAAATCTTCATTTCTCAGCTTTATTTGTCAAATATAATAAACCAGTGTATGTATTAAAATTACCTGTAGGTGATTGGGCTTGGAATGTGACAGTAATATACACCAAAACAGTAATTATCATGCGTTTTTCTTTTTTTTAGCTGAAGCTCAGGTGAGCTATTGTTACCGCAATGTGTCCGTCGTCCGTGAACATTTTCAAACGTCTTCTCCTCGGTAACCATTGGGTCTATAGTCACCAAACTTCATGGTCATGGTCCTTAGGTAGGGGGATTACAAAATTGTTAAAATGACGTCATTACGTAATCCAAGATGTCCGCCGTCTAAAAATAGCACAAATTCTTAAAAAATCTTCTTCTCAAGAACCGCCAACCGGATTTCGACAAAACTTGGTAGGAATGATCGATGTACATTGCTCTTTCAAAGTTGTTAAAATGGTGACCCCGGGGCCCGTGGGGTCACATTGGGGTCAAATTTTATTTTTGACTGAATATGGTCATGTCATATATCAAATTGAAGGTATCAATGAGGCGATCACTCTGGTGCAATATTTGTCGGAATCGGATGATTATGTCATCCATGATGGCCACCAAAAGGTCCATTTATTCAAGATTTTTAATGTCTTTTTCTCAGGAACCACATGGCCGATGCTGGGTGAAGCATTTTCAGATTTTGTAAAATGAGAGTCATCGCTTAATCCAAGATGACCGCCATCTAAAAATAGCACAATTTTTTTAAAACACATGAACTCCATGTCACATTCTCCTCTGGTGTTCATGGAGTCAGGTGAGCGAATTAGGGCCATCATGGCCCTCTCGTTTATTGATATTGGCTTACTGATGGACAATTAAGAAGTTCGGGAAAGTGGCGCGACATCGCGACGCTGTTCCAAAATTTGCCAAAATTAGGCGTAAGTGTATTGTTTTCGCATATCGGTATAGTACCAATACACTAGTACTCAGAAAACTTTGTTTTTCCTTTCCTCCTGTGTCATAAAGCAAATTTCTTGACTGACAGTTCCAAGCCAGTACCCTTTTGTCTGTCGACCATTCCAGAGTGGCATACATGTTGGTATAGTTTCAGTGATGAGTCTTTATATATAGAATGGTTAGCTATAACACTATTTAGGGTAATGTTATGTGATTTTATGGAGATTTGTGCTTTTAATTCATCATTTATTAAAATTCTCCATAGTTCTGTAGTAGCTCAATTTAAGGCAGAATGTGGACAGTCACATGGTGGAGTTACACAGTTTCTCTGTGACAACCATTTGAGATATTTGCTCCAAACTTGGTACTGTATCCAGGAATAGAAGCTAGTTTTGAGTAGTGAATATTGTAGAATGATTTGTACTGGGACTGGTACACTTATAGGTTAGAAGACACACCAAATGATGCGAAATCGCCCAGGGTGTATGCAAAAATAGTCCGGTATAAAAAAATAGTGTGGGTGTTTTGAGGTCACAAGACACCGTTTGCTTGCAAATCTTGATCCATTACTACCCAGTTTCACTTGAGGAACATTTTGGGGTACCTTTAACACCAGTTTTCAGCATATTTGTTGCATTTAAAAGAAAACACTGAACCTGTTGGTCACTTGATGTAAACCGAGTTTCCGTGGCGAAAAAATGTACACAATATTGGAGGATATGACAAGGTTGGATTTTTCTTTCTTAGGAGTAAGTGGACCTATTGTTTAGTTCATGCAGTACCAGTACAGACTGGCTGCAGGTCATGTACAAGTGGGTCCCACAGCATCCATACGAATAGTGAAAGTAGGAGAGACTGGCCTTATTGGATGACATTCGGTTAAATTATATAGTAAAACTATTTGGTGGTGTTTAACCTTTAGCACATGCCCATGATCATGTTACGGTTAAAAACCACCTACGTGGCGGAATTTTTGTTATAATATTCATATTAACCCTTAGACCGCTACACACAACAATTGTTGTCTGTTGCTTTATATCTTGCCTTATTTCTCAATAAAAACATGGTTTGACAGTAAATCAGAATCATTTCCATTGGAAATGATTCTGAATGCTGTCAAAGCATGTTGTAAATTATTTTAAAGTGCTGTCAAAGCATGTTTTTTATGATAAGAATGGAAAATAGAAAATAAACAGCAGACGGCAAAAAAATAAGATAGCGGTCTAAGGGTTACCGTTAAGTTTCTGTTTCGACTTTAGTCATAACAGACAGGTATCAACAAATATATTGCGTATTATCTTACATAATACACCCTTCTCCGGGTATCCAGTGACTACGTCATTATATCCTAGATTATGGTATCTTAATTGAACAACGAAACATTCAATTACGTGTGTGAGCTCCACCTATCTAGGCAGTATTGTTTTACCCTGGAAACGAAAATTGTCAAATTGTCGTCTGCTTCTTTTTCAACATTATTGAAATTATCAACAAAAACATGTGTTCTCAGCAAATTAGAATCATCTCCTATGGAGATGATTCTAATATGCTAATTATCTCCTAATATGCTGAGAAACATGTTTTCACCATGAAGAGTTAAAAACATAATAAAAACGATGCAAAATTTAATTCAAGATGTTTGGGCTAATAGTATGACATTACTGGTACGTGTACAAGATCTATGCGATAATCATTTCGCAATAATAAAAAGGATGCAAAATTTAATTAAAGATGTTTGGGCTAATAGTATGACATTATGTGTACAAGATCTACGCGATAATCATTTCGCAATGACACACTTGAGCTGTTAATATTATTAGTGGGCCACCACCATTGATTTTTATACGACCGTTTTAAAAAACTGTACATATTATGTTTTATCGCAGGGCAGGTGAACAGAAAAACTGCATAGTTTGTGTACACAACTCCTCTGAAACCGTTCAGTCAATCGATCTGAAATTATACACACGTCTTCTACACATATTGAAGATGTGCACCTTGCTGTTTTTATGCTGAAAAAAATATATTTTAACAAAAATATCACCTTTTTAACTTCGCCATTTTTACCAAATTTTTGTATTCAATTCTATATAATTTCTAGTTTACACATCTGGGGGCCGTTTCACTAAACATCGTATGACTAAAATGTTCGTGAGTGCAAAATTATGACAGTCTGTAAATTTCACATTAACAATGTTTTCTTGTAAACATTTTTTGGATTTACATTTATTATGTAAATCAATAAATTATATAAATGTAAATCAATAAATTGAAATTTACAGACGATCCTAAATTTGCACTTACGAACATTTTAGTCGTAAGAAATTTAGTGAAACGGGCCCCTGTACCTGTTTATCACAAAAAGAGGAAGAAATAATGCTATAGACATATTTTACCATAATCTGCAGCCATGCATCCTACTCTTGATCTACAATAATTATATTCCCGGCATACAAAGTATTTTGAGGGGTACCGGTATATCGTTTACGTAATTCCGTCCGTCCGTTTATCCGTCCGTCCGTCCGTCCACGTTAACGTTTTTGGGTAACCATTGTAAAGGTAAAAAATGAGAACATTCTTGTCCGGGCTGTAACTTTGTCATGGATGGAGGGATTTCGAAATAACTTGGCACAAATGTTCCCCGTGATTAGACGGCATGTCACATGCATGTCCGTAGGTCAAAGGTCAAGGTCAAAAATGAGAACAATAGAGCTTGTTTGGCTTGTAATTTCGTCATGATATTGATAGCTTTTAACCCTTAGACTGCTACTGACAACAATTGTCGACTGCTGTTGCTTTTATATCTTGTCTTATTTCTCAATAAAAACATAGTTTGACAGCATTTCCAATGGAAATGATTCTGAAGTGCTGTCAAAGCATGTTGTAAATTATTCTAAAGTGCTGACAAAGCATGTTTTTGATGATAAAAATGGAAAATAGAAAACAAAAAGCGGATGACAAAAAATAAATAATATAGCGGTCTAAGGGATAGATGTTGACTATTTAACTAAATTTGCCTGCAAACAAGTTCGCTGATAAATTAGACCGAGTACAGTACTTCCACATAACTCTCGCCATGCTGTTGTTGTTGTTCATAATAAATTATGCTTGTACATGTATGCACTCATATACCACTAAGTGGTCTGAGATCATTGCCAAATAAAGGATATGTTCTGTTCTGTTCTGTTCTGTTCGGTTAATACTAGTATTACTTACAAATGCCTGTCATAATTTGAGCGTGTCGCACACAAGACTCATGTCCATGGAATAGAGGTCAATGTCACACTCACAGAGGTCAAAGGTCAAAGAAGAGTACAAAAGAGCTCTCAGTCAGTTTTGCAAGGATGGTTTTTATTTTTAAATAATTAACCCTAAACCGCTATCATAATTATTTTCTATTTTCCATTTTATCATCAAAAACATGCTTTGACAGCACTTTAGAATAATTTACAACATGCTTTGACAGCACTTCAGAATGATTTCCATTGGAAATGTTTTGAAGTGCTGTCCAACCATGTTGTTGTTTTTTTGAGAAATAAGGCAAGATATAAAAGCAATAGCAGACGACAATTGTTGTGAGTAGCGGTCTAAGCGGTTAATGCACAATCAGCTAAAAATAATATGTAGCTCTGGTTACAATGGTGATGGTTTTACTACTTGTAGTAATACCGGTAATTGTGGTTAAACCTTGTTGTTGACATACCACAAACCTGCTGATCATGACGTAGAAATGTTGTGGTTTTCTGTACTAGTTATTGAGAAAAAACATTCCTGGTTCGATACTGATGATCACGAGCCGGCTCATCTGGATCTACACTTAAAGGGCTCTAAAATCATGTTGTTGTTCAAAGGGTTAACCATTTCACCTTTAAATATATAACATGGTCTCTTCCATCTTACTTGCATTGGCGTCCGGTTGAAGTTTTTGATTCGGGTGTGGCGAGGACCTGGCATCAGATCAGGATTATTCTGATTTCAGGGCTGAATATATATTGTTTTTATTGTAAATATTCAGTTTTGATTTTGGGATTTTCCCGTTCGTCATTATATCCTAGATTATATTATCCCTATTTAAACAACAACATATTAATTACCGAAGTGTGTGAGCTCCAGCTAGCTAGGCCAGTAGGCCGAGTATTGTTTTACCCTGGAAATGAAAATTGTCAAATTGTCGTCTGCTTCTTTTTTAACTTTATTGAAATTAATGTATCAGCAAAAACATGTGTTCTCAGCAAATTAGAATCATCTCGGATGGAGATGATTCTAATATGCTGAGAAAACATGTTTTCACCATGAAGAGTTAAAAACATAATAAAAACAGCAGACAATGCAAAATTTAATTCATGATTTTTGGGCTAATAGTATGACATGACGTGTACACTGTACAAGATCTACGTACAATATCTACATTTCAAAATGACACACTTGAGCTGTTGATATTATTAGTAGGCCAACACCGTTGATTTTTATATGACCGGGCGGACGTGCGGCGGACAGAAAAACAGCATAGTTTGTGTACACAACATCCTGCTCTTGATTACAATAATTATATCCCTGGCATACAAAGTATTTCGAGGGATACCGGTATATAGTTTTCGTAATTCTGTCCGTCCGTTCGTCCGTCCGTCCGTCCGTCCACGTTAACATGTTTGGGTAACCATTGTAAAGGTAAAAAATGAGAACATTCTTGTCCGGGCTGTAACTTTGTCATGGATAGAGGGATTTCGAAATAACTTGGCACAAATGTTCAGCTTGATTAGACGGCATGTCACATGAATGTCCGTAGGTCAAAGGTCAAGGTCAAAAATGAAAACAATAGAGCTTGTTTGGCTTGTAATTTTGTCATGATATTGATAGCTTTTAACCCTTAGACCGCTACTCACAACAATTGTCGTTTGCTGTTGCTTTTATATATTGCCTTATTTCTCAATAAAAACATGGTTTGACAGCACTTCTGAATCATTTCCAATGGAAATGATTCTGAAGTGCTGTCAAAGCATGTTGTAAATTATTCTAAAGTGCTGTCAAAGCATGTTTTTGATGATAAAAATGGAAAATAGCTGTTGATAGGCCGTTAAAACCTCAACAAACAAATAAACAAACCACAGGCCTGTATAGCAGTATTTGCAAAAGTGTACATCCAGATGAGCCGGCTCGTGACGAGCCGTCTCATCAGGATCTGCACTTTTTGCAATTAATTTAAACCCCAACAAACAAACAAACCATTCCCAGCTCCCTGGTTTGAAGGTCACAGGCCACATTTCTAGTTATTTATCAAATACGTACTTCGGATTTGATAATATTCATATCTGGTTTCTCTATATTGAATTAATATGTTAACATTTTTCATGCTGATGATACGCCATTATGTTTGCGGAAAATCCTAAATATTTGCCTTCAATGCGCTCAGAAGTATATGTTGTGACCACCATGAGTGTATACTTCGATTAAGAAATAACAAAAATAAAATATTTAATAAATTTCATACCCGTAAAGGTGTATTTAGTAAGGTAAAAACCATTGGCGGAACAGTTTCGATGTAGACGGAACAAGTATCATATTAAGTTGCATAATGAAGTCTTCCCGGTGTGTCCAATGAATACTTCATTATATCATAGATAATATCTCTAATTGGACAACATTCAATTCTTGTATGAGCTCCACCTAGCTACAAATGAACAAATGTAGCTAGGCAGTATTGTTTTACCTGTTACACTGCTGCAAACGAAAATTGTCAAATTGTCGTCGGCTACCTTTTCAATATTATTTCAATTCTCAAAAATAAAATATGTTTTCTCGGCATATTAGAATCATCTCACATGGACATGATTATAATATGCTGAAAAAATATGTTTTCACCAAGAAAATTGAAAAATATAATAAAAAACAGCAGCCGGCAGAATTTAATTCGGAATTTTTGGTACATATAAACACGTTACAGTACATTGTAAACAAGATCTACGTGATAATTTATTCACAATGACACAGTTGAGCTGTTTATATAATTGGTGGGCCACCACCATGGACTTTTTCGATATAATACCATAACGATTTGCCACACGTTTGGTTATTCTCGTTCCTTTTTATATACCCATACACATAATTTGTGATACATATAGTCGCCACCCTGTCAATTTGTTTGTCTCTCCATCCATCCATCCATCTGTCTGTCGGAGGTTTGATTTTCGGTTTTGGCTACGGAAACAAACAATGTCAATGGAATTGAATTGGTGTTTATACGCCCAATGTGGATAAATGTGGCTTTGCATGGAGAAATGGGCTTATGGCATTTGCGTATATCGAGATCATCTTGCTTATTATTCGGCACATTTGATGCGTATTTTTACTACGCTTAGTGTATCCCAGAAATCCCAAAAGATACAAATTTACCATCAATCTATACTTACCGCACCCATTCTTACCCATCGATACTTTTTCTCTTGTTTCACACTATGTGTATTTCAACGTCATAGCGGACACCTGTCAAAAATTGATATTTGTTTGTTTTGTTTGATAAAAAATGCGTAAAACTGGCAGAAATCAGTTGGAAAAAATGTTTGAAAATTATCTACCCACCTATAACGCGCAGGGTGACTTCTGGATTAAAAATGCGGGTGAAAAAGTGCGCGCAATACACTGCGAAATACGGTACCTATTATGTCCGTTAGCGTAAGTCGGATTGGCTTGAAACCTTGTACATGTATTATACTTAAGTGTCTTCATCTAAATTTTCATTCTATAGCCCACCCATGAGGTCAAGGTCAAACAACAAGTTCCGAATTTGCGTTGAAGATTTTCAGGGGTACATTCTCCATGATTATTTCTGAGTTCTTGTTTCAGAGGATTCTTGTCTGCAATTATGTGTCCCCTATGCGATGACAAGGGGGGCATAGTCCATCTGTCCGTTTACGTCAAAAGTTTGTCAGAGTTTCTCCAACATGTAATATCGCGATCTTCAATGTTACGCGAACGATTGCTTCAATACTTGGACACTTGAATCACCTGAACATTTGTCACACTCGCGCCACCATTATCGTAACTCTTTCCATGCTAGCGGTGAAAATATCCGCCAAACGAATTAGGATTATATGTTTTATTTCTCTCTGTAAATATGTCTTGAAATTTCATTATAATTGTGTCCTCCGGAAAAAAAACCCAGGCTATTGGATTGGCGAAAGCTGGGCTGGCGGCGGGCGGGCGGGCGGGCGGGCGGGCGGTCGGGTGGTGGGCGTCGGGTGTCGGGCGGCGTCCACAATCAATGTTAAGTTTTCGTGTTTGAGTCCATTTCTTTGTTACTGTACCTCATAGGACCAACAAACTTTCACAGCTTCATAACCAAGGGGTGCCCACCACATATCACTATCCAACATGTTACTTTTTTTTTTAAATTGACCCATTTTTTCCGCGCAATCGACTTAGCCATTTTCAATGTTAAGTTTTCGCGTTTACAATGTTAAGTTTTCGTGTTTAAGTCCATTTCTTTGGTACTGTACCACCTAGGACCACCAAACTTTCACAACTTCATAATCAAGGGGTGCCCACCACATATCACTATCCAACATGTTACTTTTTGTCGCGCCCGCTTGCGGAAAGCGCGATATAGTCGGCCGTTTGGCGTACGTACTACGTGTGTCCGGTTAAAGTTTTTGGTTAAGCTGTACGGTTAAGTTTTTTGGTTAAAGTTTTTGGTTAAGTTCTTTGGTTAAAGTTTTTGGTTAAGTTTTTTGGTTAAAGATTTTGGTTAAATTCTTTGGTTAAAGTTTTTTGGTTAAGTTTTTTCGTTAAAGTTTTTCGTTAAAGTTTTTCGTTATACTATATCTCTGCAACTGCTTTGCCCATTACCTTGAAACTTCACATGGGTGTTTATCATCATCTATATTTTCATTCTACCCCCATCCCGTGCGGCGGCCCCTGTGCCCAATGTCAAGGTCAAATTACTTTGAAGTTTTTGGTTAAAGTTTTTGGTTAAGTTTTTTGGTTAAGTTTTTTGGTTAAAGTTTTTCGTTATACTATATCTCTGCAACTGCTTTGCCCATTACCTTGAAACTTCATATGGGTGTTTATCATCATCTATATATTCATTCTACCCCCTCCTGTGCGGCCCCTGTGCCCAATGTCAAGGTCAAATTGCTTTGAAATTTTTGGTTCAGAATTTGGTTAAAGGTTATTTTTTTGGTTAAGTTTTTGGTTAAGTTTTTGGTTAATTTTTTGGTTAAGTTTTTGTTAATTTGTTGGTTAAAGGGGTTTTTTTTTGCGTTATACTATATCTCTGCAACTGCTTTGCCCATTACCTTGAAACTCATAGGGGTGTTTATCATCATCTATATTTTCATTCTACACCCCTCCCGTGCGGCCCCCCTGTGCCCATGTCAAGGTCAAATACTTTGAAGTTTTTTGGTTAAGTTCTTTGGTAAAGTTTTATTTTGGTTAAGTTTTTTGGTTTAAAAGTTTTTGGTTAAGTTTTGGTTAAAGTTTTTGGTTAAGTTTTTTGGTTAAAGTTTGTTGTTAAAGTTTTTTTCGTTATACTGATATCTCTGACAACTGCTTTGCCCATTACCTTGAAACTTCACATGGGTGTTTATCATCATCTATTTTTCATTCTAACAATTCCCTAACCCCCTCCCCAGCCGTCGGACCTGTGCCCAATGTCCAAGGTCAAATTACTTTGAAGTTTATTTTTGGTTAAGTTCTTTAAAAAAAGTTTTTGGTTAACTTTTTTGGTTAAGTTTTTTGGTTAAAGTTTTTGGTTAAGTTTCTTGGTTAAAGTTTTTCGTTATACTATATCTCTGCAACTGCTTTGCCCATTACCTTGAAACTTCACATGGGTGTTTATCATCATCTATATTTTCATTCTACCCCCCTCCCGTGCGGCCCCTGTGCCCAATGTCAAGGTCAAATTACTTTGAAGTTTTTGGTTAATGTTTTTGTCGCGCCCGCTTGTGGAAAGCGTGATATAGTCGGCACTTTGGCGTACGTACGTGTGTCCGGTTAAACTTTTTGGTTAAGTTTTTTGGTTAAGTATTTTGGTTAAAGTTTTTTGTTATACTATATCTCTTTTTTTAGTGTCCATGCCTCGCCACAAGGCGCGACATGCAGGCCGCGGCCATCTAGTTTTTAGCCAGGTTTTTTGAAAAAAAATCCAGGCTATTGGATAGGCGAAAGCCGGGCGGGCGGGCGGGCGGGCGGGCGGCGGGCGGCGTCCACAATCAATGTTAAGTTTTCGTGTTTGAGTCCATTTCTTTGTTACTGTACCACCTAGGACCACCAAACTTTCACAGCTTCATAATCAAGGGGTGCCTACCACATACAACTATCCAACATGTGACCATTTTTTTACCATCACCTATTATTTCTACGTAATTGACTTGACATTTTCAACGTTAACTTTTTAATGTACGTCTGGTTAAAGTTTTTTGGTTAATACTTTTTCGTTATACTATATCTCTGCAACTGCTTCGCCCATTACCTTGAAACTTCACATGGGTGTTTATCATCATCCATATTTTCATTCTAACCCCCAACCGTGCGGCCCCTGTGCCCAATGTCAAGGTCAAATTACTTTGAATTTTTTTGTTAAAGTTTTTTTGCGGAAAGCGCAATCCTGTGCCCAATGTCAAGGTCAAATTACTTTGAATTTGTTTCTTAAAGTTTTTTCGTGTACTATATCTCTGCAACTGCTTCACCCATTACCTTGATACTTCACATGGGTGTTTATCATCATTGTCGCGCCCGTTTGCGGAAAACGCGATATAGTCGGCATTTTGGCATACGTCCGTCCGTACGTCCGTGTTTTTCCATCTACTATATCTCTTTTTTTAGTGTCCATGCCTCGCCCCAAGGCACGACATGCAGGCCACGGCCATCTAGTCTACAAAAAGTGGGTATAATTATGTTATACAAGTGTCTATGCTTGGAAAAAACCTGGCCTTCGTGGCTTTGCCTCGTTTCTTGTTGAACTATTTATAGCCCACAAATTTCCCAGCATGCAGTTAACACAACCTTGACCTTCAAAATGTTGCTGAAACACCTTGCCTCGTTTCTTGTTCTTAGTTACTAGGTTAGCTCCTTGGAGCTACCTAGTATAGCAGTTGTAGAGATGGAATGTCAGCTATTTCTACACTTAGCTCTTTGTATGCTGGGAAATTTCTGGGCTATAAATAGTTCAATAGTAACAGAGCAATGCAGTATATTTTCTTTTATTTGTCCCTGTCAATATCATGGATATGTCTTGGAATTTGATTAGAATTGTGTCCGAAGGAGGCAATTCTAATGAAATTCCAGGACATATTGACAGAGAGAAATAAGAAACATACTCGTAATTTGTTGAAGTGTATTTTCACCGCTAGCATGCAAAGAGTTAAAACTACCATTATGAGTGTTGAATTTGTAATGTTTCATTATGGTAGTGAATTAGCACTTGTAAACTAAAGAATAAAGCACACAGTCTGAATTATTTAATTATATATTTACATTATAGTCAATGTTTTGTCATACTGTCCCATTAAACAATAGTTAACTGAACTGTCACCAGAGGTATCACACCAGTTTAGTGGAAGGATACCTCGCGGCCATTATGGCGCTTTTTTGGCCATATAAAGTTGATTTATTGGCTATCATCCGAATTTTGGGGGAAAATAGGGCGTCTTAGTTTTTTATTGTCGCGCCCGCTTGCGGAAAGCTCGATATAGTCGGCACTTTGGCATACGTACGTACGTACGTACGTACGTACGTACGTGTGTCCGGTTAAAGTTTTTGGTTAAAGTTTTTTGGTTAAAGTTTTTTGTTATACTATATCTCTGCAACTGCTTTGCCCATTACCTTGAAACTTTGAATGTCAAAAATTTCCAATGACTTATCTTCCCTTGGTGGCCATTTTTAATTTCTGCACTCTGAATCCTTGTTCCTGCAAAAACTCAAGTTCTACTTGACTGATCATAAGCAAATTTGGTATACATATTTACCATGTTAAGATGAATACCCTTGGTTTTCAGTGAGTTATCTCCACTTGTTGACTGGCCTTGCCTCGACGGGCGTATATTGTGACCTTCGTCACTCTTGTATTATTTATTAAAATGTACCTGTACTTAAGTTTTTTGTCGTGCCTGTTTTAGCAGAAGGTGCGACTATTGTCGCCGCTTTTTCCATTGTCATTGTCGTTTTTCCGAAATGTCAAAAAGTTTGCACAAGCTTCGTCATCATGGTATAACTTTACTATTACTGGACGGATTGCTTCAATATTTGGACACTTGATACATGTAAGCATTTGGAACACACACATGCCGCCATTAGCATGACCTTGACCTATTTGGCCTTCAAATGGTTGTGGAAACACTTAGCCATTTTTTGTCGAGCCCGCTTGCGGAAAGCGAGACATAGTGATCACAATGACGTCCGGGTGTCCGTCCGTCCGTCCGTCCGTCCGTCCGAAATCTGCGTTATAGTTTTTAAATACCTTATATCTCTGCAGTCCTAAGTCACATTGACTTGAAACTTCATATGCTTATTAGTCATCATCCATATATTTATTCTGTGTTCCACTCATGCGGCCCCTGTGCCCCTATGTCAAGGTCAAATGATTTAGAAGTTTGCGTTAAAGTTTCTGTCAAAATTTGTTTTAAAGTTTTCACATACCTACTATCTCTGTAACCGTAAGTCAGATTTGCTTGAAACTTTGTATGCTTATTGGGCATCAAACTTCAAATAAATACACTCGGAGACCATCGAATGCCTCGGCGGGCTCGACATGCGATTTATGTCAAAACATTGCTTCAACCTTGACATTTTTCGTGTTTTAAGCATGCATTTCTCTGACGGTTTTTGTGATGCTTACTTTAGCACATGCCCATGATCATGTTACGGTTAAATGTCTTGGCTGGCGCGAAACCGCCTACATGGCCGAATTCTAATAAACAGCAGACGGCAATAAAATAAGACAGCAGGAGTAAGTGTTAAGTTTCTGTTTCGCCTTTAGTCATAACAGTTAGTTGTATTAGACAGGGAATGAGTATCATATTGCTATTATCTTGCATAATTACTCACTTCTCAGGGGTGTCCAATGAATACGTGATTATATCCTAGATTATGGTATCTTTAATTGAACAACTAAATATTCAATTATGTGTATGAGCTCCACCTATCTAGGCAGTATTGTTTTACCCTGGAAACGAAAATTGTCAAATTGTCGTCTGCTTCTTTTTCAACATTATTGAAATTATCAGCAAAAACATGTGTTCTCAGCAAATTAGAATCATCTCCCATGGAGATGATTCTAATATGCTGAGAAAACATGTTTTCACCATGAAGAGTTAAAAACATAATAAAAACGATACAAAATTTAATTCAAGATGTTTGGGCTAATAGTCTGACATTACGTGTACACTGTACAAGATCTACGCGATAACACACTTGAGCTGTTAATATTATTAGTGGGCCACCACCATTGATTTTTATACGACCGTTTTAAAAAACGGTACGTGTTATGTTTTACCGCAGGGCGGGTGGACGGGCGGCGGACAGAAAAACTGCATAGTTTGTGTACACAACTCCTCTGAAACCGTTCAGTCAATCGATCTGAAACTACACACACGTCTTCTACACATATTGAAGATGTGCACCTTGCTGTTTTTATGCCGAAAAAATATTTTTTAACAAAATGTCACCTTTTTAACTTGGCCATTTCTTCTACATTTTTGTATTCAATTCTATATATTAAATGTCTAGTTTAATACATCTCTACCTAAATTAGTATACCTGTTCATCACAAAAATAGGAATAAATAATGCTATAGACCTATTTTACCATAATCTGCACCCATCCTGCTCTTGATCTACAATAATTATATCCCCGACATGCAAAGTATTTCGAGGGGTACCGGTATATAGTTTTCGTAATTCCGTCCGTCCGTTTATACGTCCGTTCGTCCACATTAACGTTTTTGGGTAACCATTGTAAAGGTAAAAAATGAGAACATTCTTGTCCGGGCTGTAACTTTGTCATGGATGGAGGGATTTCGAAATAACTTGGCACAAATGTTCCCCGTGATTAGATGGCATGTCACATGCATGTCCGTATTTTTGTATTCAATTCTATATATTAAATGTCTAGTTTAATACATCTCTACCTAAATTAGTATACCTGTTCATCACAAAAATAGGAATAAATAATGCTATAGACCTATTTTACCATAATCTGCACCCATCCTGCTCTTGATCTACAATAATTATATCCCCGACATGCAAAGTATTTCGAGGGGTACCGGTATATAGTTTTCGTAATTCCGTCCGTCCGTTTATACGTCCGTTCGTCCACATTAACGTTTTTGGGTAACCATTGTAAAGGTAAAAAATGAGAACATTCTTGTCCGGGCTGTAACTTTGTCATGGATGGAGGGATTTCGAAATAACTTGGCACAAATGTTCCCCGTGATTAGATGGCATGTCACATGCATGTCCGTAGGTCAAAGATCAAGGTCAAAAATGAGAACAATAGAGCTTGGTTGGCCTGTAATTTCGTCATGATATTGATAGCTTTTAACCCTTAGACCGCTATCTTATTTTTTTGTCGTCCGCTGTTTATTTTGTATTTTCCATTTTTATCATCAAAAACATGCTTTGACAGCTCTTTAGAATAATTGACAACATGGTTTGACAGCACTTCAGAATCATTTCCATTGGAAATGATTCTGAAGTGCTGTCAAACCATGTTTTTATTGAGAAATAATGCAATATATAAAAGTAACAGCAGGCGACAATTGTTATGAGTAGTGGTCTAAGGGTTAATACTGGTATTACTTACAAATGTTTGTCATAATGAGACAGCGTGTCGCACACAAGACCCAGGTTCATGGAATAGAGGTCAATGTCACACTCACAGAGGTCAAAGGTCAACGAACAGTACAAAAGAGCTCCCAGTAAGTTTTGCAAGGATGGATTTTGAAATAATTAAACACAAATGTTCCACACAATAACAATGTGTTGTGTACCATTCGCAGCTCCCTGGTTTGAAGGTGAAGGTTACAGCGGGGGCATACATTTCTAGTTATTTATCAAATATGTGCTTATAGACCAGTGGTTAATTTTCAAAAAAATCAGTTTGGTGAGGCCGGAATGTTACAATTGGGAAACAAGGCTTAAACTGATCAGTACACCTCACTGATCAAGAATATGCCTGTTCCCAAAAAAATATTTTGACCTTTACGCATAATAATGAGGTCAAAGCTTTCTTGAATGAAATATCAGCATCGCTTCAGTTCACTGAGACAAGTATACTCAGAAGTATTATTTCAGCGTAATATATCTGGGTATTGATAACATATGTATAAATAGTTATATAAATGCAGTTTATACACATTTATAGGTTAAATCAATGTAATCAAAGTGCTAAAAGTACTGTTTTTTAATTAATTTTGACACATTTATGGACTTTTCATCACCAATTCAGAAACGTAAGCATGGTAAATTCTAGTCATATTAGTACTTATTTTGATCATTGTTGTGTTTAGTATCTGATGCATGTACATGTATACTACGTAGTGTATGTTTGACCACCAGTGAAATCAGCAGACTTTTGGCATGTGTGGCCAGTATTGTGACCGCTCTGGTATGACACTCCTGAAGCCTGATACTAATGTAATGTTTGTTTTGCTGGATTAGATTATTGACTGAGTGTTGAACAGTACAGACCACAACCGAGTTGCATGGAAGTGCATGTAGATATTGATTTAAACTGGAACTAGACAAATGCTTTAAGCCACATTTGTGCAGGTAAATTCGGGCCGGTATCTGAGAAAGTGAATTTTGAGTTGTGATATAATTTTCCATATACAATTGTACAATGGATTAATATACAGTTTACCAATGTTTGAACCGTATACACACTCATTATACGCACCATGAGTCACTGATTACTAATCACTGTCGCTGTCATTCGTTGTGTGGGCTGTAACATACATTGTCAAAGCACACACATGAAGCGGTACAACGTAACCCCTTAGCTCGGCAGCCACATCTAGAAGTCGAACATGTTTTACACCCACGTCAAATGATTTCAATACAACATGTTGGCAGAGGGTCGATGGTTATCAGCACAGGTCTTAGTCCTTTGCATTCATTGTTCCATTCCCAGCCATGCCCGATTGGCGATGGCAAATCCTGGTGTTGTTGTGGGGCTCTCGCCATATCATTGTTTTGAAATTTGCCCTACGAACATGCTGAACTAGTGCGTCATGTGAAGGTGGTAATTTATCAGGCTCAACAGTTCCTTTTCTGAACAAGTGGCAACGCAAGTCATTCACACATGTCACATCTGATTCAGGTGAATATATTCGACATACAAACTCTTCCACATGGGAGCAGGTGTCATTTGTCAGACCACCCACACCAAGTTCTTTTAGAAGATGGGGATGGCGTTCAAACACTTTCCATGTTGACCTTTTACCATGACCACCGAATTGACTGACAGTGTTACATCCTGTGAGCGCATGGAAAGCTGGCAAACTTTTACGAAGCTCCTCTTCAATCGCAATGTTATGTACCGCTATAAATTTAGGAGTTTTCATATCCCTGCATGCTAGCCTCTATGGCATGCAGAACAATTTTTGTATCTGCTTCCTCATGATCCGCTTTCAGCAGACGTACATCACGATCCATAGACGACTGCGCTGTTTCAATGTCACTGAACCCTCCAGCAGTAACGTGTTCTTTGAGCGATTGCGATGACATCAATTATTTCGACAAAAAGTCTGCGAGATTGTCTTTATTTGCTGGGGAATCAATAAATCTCTTCCAGTTTACAGGCAATGGTACCTCATGACTGTCAATAAGATGTCAAATTGGTCTAATTTTGGTTCCAGTTCTCCTATCTCTAGTTCCACCTTTGATTGACTCCTCTTGGTATCTATCAAACACACCATCTACTTTAGACCCAATGCTTCTATTGACTGAATCAATGAAGACATCTGCTAAATCTCCAAATGTATTTCCATTAGATGGGCGACATATTGCTTGCAATAGTGCGTGTCCATCGATCAGTGTGGCAGTTTTCAATGATGAAGCCGGAAGTGCCTCAAAAGTTGCATTTACATCCAATATATGACACTGGTCAGACTTGTTGGTGCATTGCCGAAGGTTGCCGGCAGTATCAGATAGAGATATTGGTGTATTTGAGAATTCGTGGCTAAGAAGCATCTCAAGATTAATGTTATGGCCAGATTCTTTAGCAACTTACAATCTCTGAAAGAGGTTGCGACCACCTTTAATGTCTTTCTTTTCAGTGGTTGATCTTTGTACAGTTACAGTATACATGGTAAAATGAAAAATTGTTGGCGATTTTGTTCTTTGCAAGCGCTTCGTGAATAAAGGTTGATGACTTTCAACTAGTCTGTTACTGACAAATGTATTTAGTTTATGCTGCCCTCTATGTTCAGCAGTAAGTAGTTCTGATGCTATGTCTTCGGGAACAACATCGTGGGTTGACAGACTAACTAGTTCTGCTGTGTCAGGGCTGAATACATTGAAGCGATCAAACTGGTTCTTCACATGTTGTACATCGCGTTCATCTCGAGTAAGCCGACTTGCAGTGGCCTCTTGTCTCCCATACAGAGTACTCTTCATCACGGTCTTGGACACCAAACATTTCGTACGTATTTGCTGAAAGTTCACTTCTTTGGTTAAATGTCAGACACCACCTGTCTCGTGCACTGTCCTGACGTGTGATACCGATAAGCACTCCAGATAGTTTGCTGATTTTGTTCACATGTTCAAGCGCCTGGTCAGTTGATAGTTGGTTGAATTTGTGCTTAGTCTGCTTCTCAACAAAGTTTCCAACCATGGATTTCAAGTACATATCTGGATGTGTGAACTCCAACTGATGCATATCTGCTAGGTATACAGTACCCCAGCGAGTGTAATTTGTGTGATCATAGATGGCAAACCACGGTAGCATAGAAGCCAACGCCGACAAGTGTAATAACCAATCACCTTCTCGTTCTGCCCGGACGAATCGCAAGAGGATTGATACCATATCAATGTACTGTTGCCAATATCGTATAGTTGGTGATCGCTGTGACTGAAACTCTTCCATAAGGTCTGGCATGTGCTTATTGCCCAGCAGTAGTTTAATTGAGTTAAACTTGTCGGCTAACAAATATGATATCAACTATACATTATTCTAGCCCAGGTATCTCATTGACTCTATCTGTATAGAGAATGTATTGTTGTTTTAGGATGATTGGACTCTAAGATTATCATTTTAAATGCTTTACAATCATTTTGATAATTATTCTGCGGTAACGGCAGATGTATACACTTTTCGCAGAAAAAATATCACAAAATTTCACTACTTTTAGTACTTTGATTTTATTTTTATGACTGAAAGATGCATTTAATGGCTATATTCTAATAAATATGCATTAATTCATCTATTTATACCAAAATCAGGAAGAAAAAACATAACTGCATGGTTTAAAATACAACAAATTACGTCTTTCGTACCGACTGCAATAAAAACGCACTCAATGACCTTTGACCTCATTAATATGCATGATATGCAAATTTCATCTTGGAAACAGGCAAAACGTTGATCAGCAGGGTTTACTGAACCACATAAGCACTGTTTCCAGCTTGTAACACGCCGGCCTCCCTAAACTCATTTCTAGCATCCCTATATAAATTAACCACCGGTCTATTAGGATTTGATAATATTCATATCTGGTTTCTCTATATTGAACTTTTTCATGCTGAGGATATGCCATGTTTGCGGAAAATCCTAAATATTTTCCTTCCATGCGCTCAGAAGTATATGTCGCGACCACCATTTGAACCGTCTCATGGAGACGGTTCAAATGAGTGGTCACAACATATACTTTCATTGAGAAATAACAAAAATAAAATATTTAATAAATTTCATACCCCTGAAGGTGTATTACGAAAAAAACGGGTTAACAGGTTAAAACCATTTGCGGAACATTTTCGATGTATTAGACAGGGAACAATTATCATAGTGCGTATTAAGTTGCACAATGCACCATTCCCGGCGTTTCCAATGAATACGTCATTATTATATCTTAGATAATATCTCGAATTGGACAACATTCAATTCCTGTATGGGCTCCACCATAGCCGAAAATTGTCAAATTGTCGTCTGCTACTTTTTCAATATTATTGAAATTCTCGGAATATCAGAATCATCTTCAATGGACCTGATTCTAATATGCTGAAAAAATATGTTTTCACCGAGAAAATTGAAAAAATTAAAAAAAAACCAGCAGAATTTAATTCAGAATTTTTGCGTTAATAATAGAACAATACATGTACATTGTAAACAAGATCTACATGACAAGCATTTCGCAATGACGCAGTTGAGCTGTTAATATTATTGGTGGGCCACCGCCATGTACTTTTTCGATATAATACCGGGTCTACTGATAAGCTGCGTATTTGCTTAAATACCCAATTAAAATTGCCAAAAACCCAATTGAAATCATAAGTAGCGAGTATCATAAAGCGATAGAAAGTTTGTGGTACCTTTATCATGCTGCGGAAAACAATAAATATACCACAAAAAGAGCATATTTTTCTTATTTTCCATGAAAACACATCTTGGTATTTCATTAGAATTGTCTCCAAGGAGACAATTGTAATGAAATGCCAAGACATGTTTTCATTTCAAAGCAAACTATTCAATAAGTGAAGTCTGTAGATGTGTAAACAGTAGTGTGATTAAAATTGTGAAATACCCAATTGCATCAGAAATGATGGAGTGACAATACTCAATTACTAATTCCTTATTTGGAGCCCTGTAATACCATAACCATTTGCCACACGTTTGGCTATTCTTGTTCCTTTTAAAAAAAACATAAAAATACATATAGTCGCCACCCTGTCGATTTGTTTGTCTCTCCATTCATCCATCTGTCTGTCCGACGTTTGCTTTTCGGTTTCGGCTACCTATTATGTCCGTCCGTTAGCGTAAGTCGGATTGGCTTGAAACCTTGTATTATACTTAACTATTAGACCGCTATCTTATTTGTTTTGTAGTCTGCCGTTCTTTTTCTATTTTCCATTTTTATCATCAAAAACATGCTTTGACATCACTTTAGAATAATTTACAATATGCTTTGACAGCACTTCAGAATCATTTCCATTGGAAATGATTCTGAAGTGCCGTCAAAGCATGTTGTAAATTATTCTAAAGTGATGTCAAATGATTCTGAAGTGCCGTCAAAGCATGTTGTAAATTATTCTAAAGTGATGTCAAAGCATGTTTTTGTAAATTATTCTAAAGTGATGTCAAAGCATGTTTTTGATGATAAAAATGGAAAATAGAAAAAGAACGGCAGACTACAAAACAAAAGTCAAACCATGTTTTTATTGAGAAATAAGGCAAGATGTAAAAGCAACAGCAGACGACAATTGTTGTGAGTAGCGGTCTAAGGGTTAATTGTCTTCATCCAAATTTTCATTCTATAGTCCACCGGGCCATGAGGTCAAGGTCAAACAAGTTAGGAATTTGCGTTGAAGATTTTGAGGGGTACATTCTCCATGAGTATTTCTGAGTTCTTGTTTCAGAGGATTCTTGTCTTGTTATGCCCCCTATACGATAACAAGGGGGGGCATATTGCGTTGCTGTTGAGGTTCCGTACATCCGTCTGTCCGTGTACGTCAAAAGTTTGTCAGAGTTTCTCCAACATGTAATAACTTCATTGTTACGCGAAGGATTGCTTCAATACTTGGACACTTGAATCACCTGAACATTTGTCACACACTCGCGCCACCATTAACTCTTTGCATGCTGGGAAACTTGTGGGCTATAAATAGTTAAAAACTAGCAGACAAAAAATCATCATATTTTCTTTTATTTCTCCTCGTAAATCATGAATATGTCTTGGAATTTCGTTAGAATTGAGTCCTGAGGACTCAATTCTAATGAAATTCCAAGACATATTTACACAGAGAAATAAAACATATATGCTCCTAATTTGTTTGGCGGATATTTTCACTGCTAGCATGCAAAGAGTTAACACAACGTTGACCTTTATCGCCTTCGAAATGTTGCTGAAACACCAGTTGCCTCGTTTCTTGTTATTTTTTCCTACGTTAGCTCCCTTGGAGCTACCTAGTATTGCATGCTGGGAAATTTCTGGGCTATAAATAGTTCAAAAGTAACAGACAGCAATGCAGTATATTTTCTTTTATTTCTCCCTGTAAATATCATGAATATGTCTTGGAATTTCATTAGAATTGAGTCCAAAGGACGCAATTCTAATGAAATTCCAGGACATATTTACAGAGAGAAATAAGAAACATACTCATAATTTGTTGGATGGTATTTTCACCACTAGCATGCAAAGAGTTAAAACTACCATTTTGAGTGTCTAATTTTGAGTGTCTAATTTGTAATGTTTCATTACGGTACTAAATTCTACTGAATTCTACTGAAATGACTTTAACGGATGATAAGGCATTAAACATCATTATATAAATAAAAAATACTTGTTAGTAATCTTGTGGTGCTAACCTAGTTTCAGTACTTTCAGTACTTCGATTATTGTCCTGTATACCAGGGGGCATACCCATGTTTTACAAACATAAATTATCACTAGTTTCATGTTTGACTGGCTCAGAAAATTGGGCTTATAGTAGCATTCATGACGAGTCTATCTCCTGATATACTTAAGCACGCTCTTGCAGACTGATCTGGGTCTGTACTGTTTATTAAAAACATGGCACATGTTTCATTAACTGAATGGTGAACAGTGCAGACCCTGACCAGACTGCGCGGAT